>JBBMFX010026809.1:0-12180 GCA_037832545.1 Rhabdalestes septentrionalis | reverse complement strand
ACCCCAAACGAAATTCCACCAAAAACACATTTGCAGAACGCTTCCTTTTACCATTGTTTGAAGACCCCCCCCCCCCCCCCCCACACACACACACATCCTCAGATATGATCTCGCCACCACCCCTGGCTGTGTGACAAAAACTATGAGTTGTGCTACACCCCTGTGGACAACAAACACAAAACCAAACCAAACAGATGCCCTGGTGCCCGCCCCCCTGTGAGTAATTGTCTTAGCCTGCCTACTCCCATAAAAACAGTCTGCATCTGCCATGGTTACGAATAAAGCTTTCTGGATAAACATATCTGAAGTTGCACTCATTATTAGTTTTGTTTACTGAAACGTAAGAAAAAGCATCCTCAGCATCAGTGGTGAAGCCAGCATGGGGGAGTCACTGACCATTAGGAGGCCTACGGACTTAAGTATGTCAATCAATCACTCAATCAAGAAAAGTAAATAAATCATAAGATAATATCTTGAAAAGATCAAGCTTTATTAGTCCCACAAGTGGAAATTTTGCTTTGTCATGGCAGAAAGTGGACAGTACTATGTATAAAATTAAGAAAACAATAGAATAGAATATAATACAATATAAAGAGTACTGTATAAACTGTACAAATGTACAATAAAAAAATTGTATAGGATAAAATCTAGAAATATAATATGGGCATCTGTATTGTAATATATATGCATATGTTAACTATATGGAAACTAAATGTAGTTTTAGGCAAGTTGAATGCATCTACACAATGAGTCCATGTGTATCGGCTGATGGATGTGCACGGGACCGCCCTTCTGGACTTTTCCAGACAGCACGGATTGCCAGTTCACCCCTGATTTACACTTTTTCATATTTGTATGTTTTTATAATCAGGTATTACTAACACACTCTGAGCTTTGAGTGTTAAACCCAAACCAGCAGTGCTGAACAGAAAATCACAGAACGAGTCCACTCAAACCCAGCCTTGGATTCATTTACTTACTTTTCCTCTTCCAATCAATAAGTTCAGCTTCAAACTCCGCTGACCAGACAGAGTGACCAACACCATGAGGGGCAGGACCAGTGCCAGATGAGAAAATGGCTGCGGACGAAGTGAAAAATGAGAGATACTAAAACAAAATGAGAGGTAGCAGGATGGTGGGCAGCAGCAGGGCAGATGAAAAATGACCATGTGTCTGTTATCACAAATCTGTCCTGCAGAAAAGTATTAAAATTTGCTTTTGATGAGAGAGGTGGATTCGGTGGCTGGTTTTGGGCCAGTAAAAAAGCTTACAGGTCGGCGCACCGTGATATTATTTAACCTCCAGACAAGTAATCCTCCATTTATCTGCTTTCAGTGTAGCTTATTGATATTGCATTTGTAAACACAGACAAGGAAATGGCTGGAGTATTTTATTATAATCTGTTTCTTCAAGCAGCCTAATGCCTTTTCTGTCTGATAAAATGAAAGATACCAAAGACAGAAATGGTGTTTTTCAGACATGCGACAGCTTGACGTCTATAATCATCCTAATGTCAAAACCCAACAGAAATATGTTTATGAATTTTGCTATGAGTTAATTAAGCGCCGCTTGTATTTTCCAGACCTTTTCCAGGCAACTAAAATAAAGACTGTGCTCCCTACCTTGGGAAACAAACCAGACTATACGAATCCTTAGACAGAACTCTTAATGCTGCAGTAATAACTGTCTGTGACATGTAAACAATGTAAGTTGCTTTGGATAAAAGCATCTGCTAAATGATTTTATACAAGGCCCATCCTTATTACTAAAGTATTTTTGCTTCTTATTCTTTAAAATATTTACTTTTTTAAATCAGAGGTCCCCGACCACCGGGCAACGGACCGTAATTCGGTACCGGGGCCAGAATAAATTTTTTTTCTTGATTATCAGTCTGAAGGATCTTTTATTTTGAAAAAATTAAATGTTCATCTTGGTTTTACATGAAACTCCATGACGCAAAAAATGACTTAATTGAAAAAACTCGTCTATTAACATCCCACCAGTACTTTGTACACATGTAAATCTGCCATTTTGCTTTACCAATAACTTATAACTTAGTTCTACGTATAATTTTGTTTTCAAATTTTATCTTGAACTTGTGTTCCTTGTTGAAGTTGTTTAAGTTGTTAAAATCTCATTCAGATTTTTTTCATTTAAAAATTTGTACATATTTATATTGTTACATACTCATTAAAAAGGAGCAGTTCTGAATAAGTTTCACTCTGTGTTGTACTTGCATAACTGTGCATGCCACAAATAAATCTTGAATCTTTTGAAACTTGAAAAATCACAGCTTCTAGGACCACTGCATTTATGAAATTTTACATGTTCAGACCTTACACTATTCAGAAAGATTTTACAGAAAGATTTCCTAATATATTAATCACATTGTAAATCATTTCTATAATATAATCTGTAAAATCCTTTTAAATGTATTTTACATTGAAATTATTTTACAATGAAATAATCATTTGAATGCTATTAGCATCCCAAGGCTCACATTTTGAGATAATGTAGGTTGATAATGTAACTTCTAACAAAAAAACAGATTTGTTGAACATCAATATTGGTAATTAACTTGCATTGTGATCATTTTAATTGTCCGTTTTTCCAGAGTGTCTTGCCTTAGGTAAAGAAATGACACTCCAAATTTGAGTCTGACTGTAGTCTGGCCTTGTTAAACCACTTTTATGGTCTGGGTGTAAATTAATGGTCATGGAGCTGCTAGGCTCAGCAGGACACTGTGAAATTCATATTGCATTAAATTTCCTCCTGTGACACGAAATGACTGGAATTATGTAGATTATTTCAGGCACTTTACAGATTAAGTTCAGTTGCTTTGCTGATCCTACCAGCGAGCACCACAGACCCATATCAGCAGTCTGGTCATTTCTGTGTATCATCAGTAAAACAGACTGAGTGTGTTGAGGATCAGATGCTGTTCTGTAAGGAGGGTGTGACTAAAAGTTTTGCGTGAAGAGATTCGACAGAAGTTTTTGTCATGCATCTCTTTCCACTTCCCTCTTAATTAGGAGAAGCATAAGGACTGAATGCAGATAAAGAAAAGAAGCATCTGCACAAGGATACAGCTGTCAGTCTAATAAAGCATAATAAATAAACAAACAAAATATTCGCATTGTGAAACAGCAGGAAACAGATCTGATATTTCATCATATTTACTGCCATGACATTTTGCAGAATTAAGAGAGAACTGCAACTGATTTTTAAATCAGCATCTCTGAGTATGACAACCACTCCATTCTAGTGTCTGTTAAATTCCTACACAAGCACCTCATTCTGCTTTATGAGGGAATGATTAGGGATCTCCTGAATCAAATCTTATTTAATGAGGAAAAGTATAAAATACACTGCAGTAATCAACACTCTCGTCTCACAATGAGACAATTTGAATGGTAAAACATTCCTAACATCATGTTAAAGGTGAGTATACAAGAGATTTGTTTTCTGTGAAGTTATGTGAAGACTGCATCCTTTCTCGTATTTTGATGTATCGATATTAATTATGCTTTAAGGAACAATTCTGGTTTGGAAATTAGGAGAAAAATTGTCATCAGTTCTTAAAAAAAACTAAGGAACAGATGTTCAGTTCAATACTTGCATCACTAAAACATGCACATTTTTGCAGTGGGGTCTCATTTTTCAGTAAATATCTTCTGGCACATATTTTGCGTGTATATATAAATATGTTACATGGTGGCATATATATATATATATATATACACATATACATATATACAACATATTTAATTTATCATAAATGACTTTTCTGTCATAAACTGCCATATATACTAGTATATTAGTATATTTAAACTTATTTCACTAAAAACATTTGGACCCACAGCTGTGCGACTGTATATTACCATCAAGCACATTAACCCACAGTCTAGATGTTTCACCATAAAATCAGGCAGTAATGTATGCATGCATGTCCAAATCTGGAGAAAAACCTCACATTTCATGCTCATTTGATTTTCAGTCTTCTGAACCAGATGCAGAAAATTGAACAAGAATGTTTTTTTTCTGCTTCTTGCCTGGTCTCCGCATCTCTGCTGAGACCGTGCCTTTCATTTCTTGGCTTTCTGAGGAAAAGCAGGCAAAGGAGCAATGAAATCAGCAGCGTGCTGCACAGTAATGGGTTGTTAAAATTTTTTTTTTTAATCGGTCTTTGAGCTCAGCTACGAAAGGAGTGATGTCGCTAATTAATCTGCCACAACAGATTAACGAAGGCCACAAGGTTGATTATAAAGTGTTTGTACCTCGATAAATGCATACAAATCTCCTCCCCAGACCCCCTGTTGTTTTTCACTTTCATGATGAGACAATATGTCTTCAGGAAAAAAAGACCCATTTCTGACCTGTCAGGAGGTCAAAAAGAGACAGGCCTCGGCTGCTTCCTCTCCCATGACTGGAATTCAGTGAGGTTCGTTTTCAGCCTGAAACACTATTTCGGATGTGGTTACAGCCGACTGGTGGCAAGAAATGAAAGATTCCTCATTTATTTATGTCAATTTGGCACGCTTCCAGCCTCAGCAGATGATTTCATTTGTCTGGGCTGATTCCCTTATTTATTATTGTTATTACATCCTGCCTGTTGTTGGGTGTGCATTTGAAATGAGAGGCAGGCCTCTTTGAAGTTTACAGGCCATTCCAGTATAAATGGCTGAAGTTGTGTCCTCCTCATGCTAACTGGCTAAAGTGTGTGTATCGAATCTCATCAAATCTTGTCGCGGGAAGGTGTCTGTACAATGGCCCATTTTAACAGCTGGCGGAGTGATATGTGCTGTTCGGACAGGATTAGTTTCCACGGGATGGTGGGATAATTTAATAATTTAATGAACTGGCATCTGAATGCGCAAGAATCCGAATCTGCCACATTAGTTCTATTTACAGAATGCGTACTAAGATGTTTAGTTACATTGAAAGATCCTGGTGACAATCTGTACTGATGAAATGCATTCAAGATTTTTTTCAGTACTGATACGTTTGAAGAAAGTGTTTGCCTATGTTCTTTGAAGCTCAAACCAAGAGCCTTGACCCAATTCTGATTCTGACACGAGACAGTCATTTTCTTTAAAAGTGCTTCAGTTCTGTCCTTGAAACCAAAGACATTTCTGTAATGAAAAGCTCGATATTTGAAAGACTTGTTATATGAAGCCTAACTGAACCTGATGGGTTTGCTTTAAAACCATGCAATGCTTGCAGCTACTGAGACTAACTGAAAGAATTCAGACTCGAGACCCCAGAGACTCCAGTTACGATTCACTCTCTGCAACACTTCACATCAGAACATGTGGAATGTGAGGTCTTCATTCTGTATGGCGATACTGACTATATACTGACTGATGGCTGAAAATGTACAAATTAGTGACAATAATGACACATTGTACTAACTTAAGACAGCTAAGCAGATGGGTAGGGGAAACAAAATTCTAACAAACTTCCCCTTGATGAAAATGGGAAGGCTTCTAACAGACCTGTGTGTTAGGGACAAAACCACCATCTGATCATAAAATGAATGATACATTTGCATCACATACCATACACACACCCGTAGACATTCACAATATATATTGTGACATGCAACATCCTTTCCTGATCCAGAGCCCTTTTGTGCTGCTGGCCTGGGGACCGGCTAGTATCCTCCTGCCCTCAATTTCTCTTAAGGCTCTGCCAGGGAAGTGTGGGCTCCAGGACGGCACACCCACACCACAGATCCATGAAGAAAATACACACCAAAACCCCCACCTAATCCACACAGCAGATAAAGCACCCATAAACACCCATTCATTCCATGAATTGCTGGTCTTACAAGAATTCAGTAACATTACATACATGCAAGGGGAACAATAGGTTTACAGATATGAATTCAGTAATATTATTTACATGCAAGGGGAACATTAGGTTTTCAGATATGTCGGCCATGGAAGTTCCTGCTTGTCATCTAGCCTAGTTTCCCACCTTTCTTACATAGCAGGGACCCAGAAACATACCAACTACTCAACACTCTACAGCACCTGGTCTGGGGAAAAGCCCGTAACTGCGCCCTGCTGTTACAATCCCCTCCCTACGGATAAGGGTGTTTCCACCCTATAAAATGCTTTCAGGTTGGCCACATGACTTGTAATTTGCCCTGTATGACCCAGATGACTGAATCACTATAATTTATATTGACATCTCATAACCTGTTTAAAATGGTTATTCACAGTCTGTGTAGAAAATCTGTATTGTGTTCAGGTTCTATAAAACTTACATTCAAAAATCAGACTAAGAATCAAAAGTAGGAGAAATCATAAAATACTTTACTGTTCCTGAAGGAAACCCCAAACCAAACCATGGATTACTGAAACACAGCTTACCTAGCTAGCACAAATACAAACATGAATCTAGATCCAAACAGCCTTTAAGCTAACCAGCCCATTGGTTATAATGATTTGTCAGTGATTGCTGATAACATGAAACAAACTGAAACCAAATGTCTTATATGCAGTAATTCCAGCTAAGTGGGTGCCATGATTGCAGTGAGTAGCACTATTGTCCTGGGTTGGATTCCTGACTGAGATACTGTGAAAAACTTATTGTGGCAAGTGAAATCATCTTAAATCTAGTCAATATATCTAATACTTCTTATTGTTTGTATTTGAACACCATATTATTCACACCAATTCTGTTACTGGTTTTCTTTTGACGGAACTTCCTCCAACCTCCTAAAAGACCAAAAATCACTTCCTAACATTTACAAAACGGTTATTGCTTAGCGCAGTCCTGTCAAGCAATGATGGTAATCAATGAAACCAATTTTCTGTTTTCAATTAGAATGGAGTGACCCCAGGGGCAACTTGTAGTTGTTCAAGGATGGAGAAGCGCAGCCTGCCACCCTCCCTTTGGGGTTAATTTGCTGCACACTTAGGATCAAACCTACAACCTTTGGGGTGCCATTCAATAGCCTTAACCACAGGGCCGGGCGCTGCCTGCCTGTGTGGTGCTTAACAGTGTTGTCCTTTAACAGTGGCTAAGTTTAATGGAGCAAATTAACATGGCTAACTAAGCAATCAATCCACTTTAATGATGGTCTCAAAGGACAGATTGAGGGTGATAGCTACGAACTCTCAGAATCTCTTAACTGAAACTAGCCAAATTGACTTAATGAAAGAGATCAGCATGAAATTGGCATCAGTACAGGTGTGTAACCTGCCTAAATAGAATTACACTATAAAATCACTATAAACCACCACAGCATAGGAAATGCAGCGTTAAGCTAAATGGACATGGACCCGATTGACATGTCAGTATATAGTTTGCTGCTGACACTGAAGGGCAGCACTCATGCGGCTACAAGGCTCGGCTGTAGTCTATTCAGTATTTATAGTTTGTACGGTCAATGTGGACATCGTGACACGAAATAATGACAGAAGAAAATCTGTTTCCTTACAGCAATTTACTGAAGGACAGCACTTGTGAGGCTACATGGCTTTATCTACACAAGTCTTTTATGACAACTGACAGAAACCAACACTGACTTTTACAAAGTCTTATTCCAACAAACATGAGTTGTCATAAAAGTGGTTAAAAAGGTGAACTAAATTAAAAAGCTACATTTATAACAACTAACACATTTTGGACGAAGCCTTTATTAACGTTTATGTTGGGCTTAGGTCAGATTTCATGAACGTCTTATGTAGGTGTCTCATAGCCTTCCACTGTCCTTCAGTAAAGTGGTACTGAAAAATCTTTCCTCAGAAAACTATTTTTGTGTCATTATTTCTGTCATTATGTCCAGATAATGGCTATATAGGCTAAATAGGCTACAGGGGTTTGTGAGTGCTTCTGTAATTATGTTGTCTCGTGGAGTGGGTGAATAGAAGGGGTGTGTGTGAAAGCTTAATTTAGCATTAGGCTGTATTTGTTCTTTATGCATGATTGCCAACTCTCACCCTTCTAGTTCTTTCCTCAAGCTCTTCCGTTCTGTTTGACTTTGTCTCCTTGCCACCAACTCTGCATTTTATATTTCGCCACTACTATTAAAAATGCAAAACCGACAGTCTCATTCTAATCAGTCCTGTCACCATGAAAATCTCACTCCAGTTGCTTTAACAATGTCGACAACCCTATTAAACTTTCATCATTTTTAGTGTGTATAAAATCAGCACCTGAGAGGGCTTCACATTTTTTAGGCTAGAGCTGTGAAATTGTTGAATTCACCCGTGTAAGTCATGGTCAAATCTAAGGTGTGTTTTAAGTGTGTATCTGGTGCTTCATTCTTCTAAGAAGTGTTTGTGCGTGTGTGTGTTTTTGTGTGTATATATTCTATATGGACAAAAGTATTGGGACACACCTGTTTTTTAGGGTTTGGGCTACTCCCTTTACTTCCAGTGAAGAAGAAGAATAATGCTTCATACCAAGGCATTTTGGTGAACACCATGCTTTCAAATTTGTGCACACAGTTTGGGGAAGAACCTTTTCTATTCCCGCATGACTGTGTACCAATGCACAAAGCAAGCTCCATAAAGACAAAGTTGTATTTGTTCTGTGTGGAAGAACCTGACCTCAATCCAATCCAGCACCTTTGGGATGAACTGGATTTGAGATTGTGAGTCAGACCTTCTGATCCACCATCAGTGCCTGACCTCATAAGTGCTCTACAGAATGAATGGGCAGAATCTTGTTTAAAAATAGTGGAAGCTGCAAATGGTGGGGCAACTCTATATTAAAGTCTATGTATTTGAATGCTGGGTCATTAATGTGCCTGTTGGTTTAATGGTCTTGTGTCCCAAGTTATTTGTCCATATATGATGCCAAAACAAACATGCTGTTTTTTGTTTTTTTTATTTTTATTTTTTTCCTTGATGGAGCTTCAGCTCCTTCATTAAAAGATGTTCACCGGTTTCCTTAATTAGAATGTTGAAGCTCCCTCCATGTTACACCTCAGGCTAATGAGGGAACATGTTTTTCCAGCAGAGAAAACACTGAGACAAAACCGATACATAAACAAGGATGTATGAGGGGAAGTAACCTTGAAATGCTCCCTCTGCTAGCACTCACAGCTGTTAAGCAGGCTGGGAATTAGAAAAAGTGCTCCTGTGGATTTTACCTGTGTTTCTCCTTCACAATTAGGAGCTAGATTTACACTTTAAAGGTCTCTGCACTTACCCAGAACAAGCAGCTTGCTAAATACCCTCTTCCCCTACACAAACACTGTGCGTCTGGTTCATTATAGGACCCAAAACATGGTTCAAAAGCACCAAAATGGGTCCCTATTCATGTCTCAGAACATTTTTTGGTAGACTCTTCTGAACCCTTGGTTGCTGACAGTGTACCATTTTTGGAGATCATTACCATTTTAGTTTTGTTACAACAGAGGTGCATTGTTGAACTGAATTCTATTGTGTGTGTGTGTGTGTGTGAGTGTGTGTGTATATTTGGTAAGGCATATTTTCAGCCCCCAGTGCCTAGAATTCAGACAAAGCCAGCTTTGGAGGCAAAACCACAGCAGTGCCTGGGGAGAGGAATGGGGCCAGTGGGGGGGCTGTTTGTGCCCCAGACCGATTCTCTATCCCCTCTACTAAAGCTCCTGCAGGGACACACACACGCTGCACACAGATCCCTATAGGCTCCCTGCAATCACTCACAATCCTGCCTGCTCTCACTCCGAGCCTGGCTAGTCCTCCTCTCCCTCCCTCAGAGGACAAAACAAGCTTCAGAAATGGTCGTGCAGGAGGATGGGGGCACCTCCATGGGGGACATGAAGGATACATACGCTTCCCTGGTACCCAGAAGAGCCTCTGCTCCGTTACCCAGTTGGATAATAGTTAAAACTCGCTGCTTTATCCTCCCAGACCGGAGAAAGGCACCGAATCTCCAGTGTGTCGCCTTGCATTTTATTGATTTTAGAGACCCGCTCTCAAGAGAGCAATGATTCACATCTGCCTACAGGTACTTACGCCGACAGGCGGCTGCGCGCTCCCTTTTCATGGCAGGAGAAAATGCACTGGCTGGTAAATGTTTATGTATACTCTTTCCCTAGGATGGATCATCTCCTCGCCCTCTTCATCACGCCACAACCGTCACCCGCGTGACTAAAAGGTTTATCAATGTTATGTAAACTGACAGAGATCGATGATCCCCCTCAGAAATCTAACAGAGGTGCTGTGGCGTAATCCATCTAAATTATATCTTCCCCTCTGCAGGATCAAGGAGCGCCTTGAGTTCCTCCTCTTTTTCTGCTCTAAATCGAAGTGGCCCAGCAGCTCTCACGTCTCCGACTCCACGTTCACCAATTCCGCAAATAGGCCCAGAGAGCAGTTGCCTTATTAGCACTTGGCAAAATCCATAACTTATTCATTGAATGGTCTTCCAAGAACCTTCATGTTGAAATGAAGTTATTCTGTTTTGCTCCAAGTGGCAACAAGCTTTTGAGCATACATCACAGAATGTGAGGGTGAGGAGAAAAGGCGCAAAGGGCATCTTATTAAAAGAAACACCTCCTTGTGGAAAAGTGGCGGCTGAAAGAACTCATGAGTGAGAGCCAGTCTAGTAAGTCCGAGCCCTTATTAAGAGCCTGACTTGTTTCATCCTTCATTGTGGCTTTGACTGGAAGGAGCTATATGAGATGACTCTCCAAAGACAGTTTTTTGTGTGACATGTAGGATCGGGCTGTTGAAAAAACAATGCTTCAAATTTTTAGATTTAGATATTTTTTTGTCACCTAAGGTGAGTCAAATCCTGACTCCCACTCATTGTCCCCAGGATAGGCTCCAGGTACCTGAGACTCTAGAGAGGATTAAGTGGCCACAGAAAGTGAGTAAGTAAATGACTTTTTGCCACGATTAAAAGAGAAAATCGGAATTGTTAATGAGTCAAATTAAGCCCAAAAATGTAATCTGTTGTCCCTGGACAAATATTAATAGCTCTGTGTTTATGGTGAATAAGTACACTGAGCAAATGAGAAAGGTTTGAGTGATCAGTTCTTCAAATGTGCAGGAGTGTGAGCTTGCATGTAGCATAGGGGAATATGGAGGACCCTCTAGGCCTTTAGAGAACTCCTAAAGAGTTCTGGGAAATAATAATGACATGCTTGTAATTGTATGGACTCATATTTTTATTTAAACACTTCATGTAGTATATTTATTTTCTAAATTGTGCTCTGAAGTGCTGTGTTTATTGCATTATTACATTCTGGCAGGATACAAAAGAGGGTTAAAATCCTGGTAGGGCAAGCAAAGCAAGTACGTTTTTGTCTCGCTTCAAAAAGAAAATCAGAATTGTTAATGAGCCAGTAAAATAAGTAAGCCCAAAAACGTAATCTTTTGTCGCTGGACAAAATTTTTATAACATTACTTAAAAATTACAAATAATTACATAACGTCATTTATTGTGTATACGTATCATTCAAAGTAGCAAAAAGTGTTACAGTGTTATTCACACATAAAAGCTAAGTTGAGTCATATGGCCATTGGTGATCTCATTTACTGTTAAATAACATTTAAAAACACATCTGTATATTCTAATGCGCCAGGCTGCTTGACTCAGACTCTGGTGCATCTCAGCTGCTTAATGTAGTCGAGAACTGTCTACTATTGAAGAAAGAGGAAATTTAACTGACACACAAAATGACCTTGGCCTGACAAATAGAGACAGACAGTCTTGAAATCCTCTGCACCACATAAACAGTCTCTCGGGAGGCACAGAAGCTTGTCGGAAAACTTGCAATGATGTCTCACTTACTTAATTCTGCGGTAAGCAAAACCTGCTTTTAATGAAATGTTGAAAGCCTCGTTTATTCAGCCAGGAATTTAGCTCAAATTTAAATGTAGATGGAAAAAAGGAAAACTGGAATTTAATTTCCAAATGAAAATAAAAGTGATAAAATCTATGGAAATGTGTGACCACAGCATCATGATTCTAAAAGTTTCAGCCGCAACATGGTCAAATATGAGTCTGCATTGGAAGTGTATTGCCTGTGTAGAATTCAGCTGTAATGACCTTATCGGTGTAGCAGTATACACTACACATTCTTATATACTATACATCTGTACACAATGCATGTTTATACATGGCATCTATTTATACTGCACATGTTGCATGATATCACCACTATATGTATATCTATCTATCTATCTATCTATCTATCTATCTATCTATCTATCTATCTATCTATCTATC
>JBBMFX010026790.1:0-12181 GCA_037832545.1 Rhabdalestes septentrionalis | reverse complement strand
TATATATATGTGTATATATATGTATATATATATATATATGTATATATACAATGATCACAACAGTAGTAATATCAGTCAAATTATTGAGAAAGTAGGTCATTCTATGGTCCAAACTATTCAAGTGTCAAGTGGCACCCCTCACTTTCAATGCCACTGTTCTATCCAGAGCACTTCTGGTTAAAAACGGAATCTTAAATGTAGGAGAAGACTTTGGAAAAACTCCTTTGGGCGAATATTTGGTATTATTATTACTGCCACTGTAACATATGAACAGTTACGTGATCAGACTTCTTGGGGAGTTTTATGGGATACTAGGTGGGGAACTGAGAATCCTGACAGAAAAGACTAAACACATCAAACCAGTCTGCATTGATTTGGCTGAGGGACGCAATGCGACCCATTTCGAAAATTACATGACATATTAAATGCTAGTCGAAGGCCCAGCATGCACTTTTGTCAGATTGTAACCATATAGAAACGTGTCTGGGCACCTTTTTGTCTGAGTTTTCAATTACCCTGAAGCCTCCTCAATATTCCCCCCCCCCCCACCAAACGAGGTGATAGACAATCTCTCATTCTGCGCATGTGATTTTCTCAATCTGGAGAATCCTGCCAAATTGTGTTTGCACACATGGCTGCTTTCGGCACCCCCCCGCAGGAGATTGGAGGGGAGTTTCATTACCTCGTGTGATGGAATATGAGTATTGATGTCAGTTACTGTGACCTTTTGTTGGGAAAAAAAATGCCTTGATACTCCGTCCTGCATCGAATGGAGACACTTGTCCGCATTGAGCCCCAGACTGATCCGACTCTTGCATGGATCACCGACACGAAGCAGCGTCGAGTGATTTTTAATCAGTCAAGCAGTGGCAATCATGTGTTTGAAAGATCATGTCTAGTTTTGATGGGACTCTTTCTGAGTTTTGGTGACGGTTGAAAAATGTTCGAAGGCCCGTCAAGTGGACAAATCTTTGCATCTGCCTGTTATTGTGTAGGTCTGTCTCGTGCCACCAAAACAGCTCTGACCCACAAAACCTCTGAAGACGAGCACCTAAACTTTAGCAGCAGATCCCAAGTCTTGAAGGTTGTGAGGCGGGGTCTCTGTGGATATTGAGCATGTCCCACATGCCGTTGCTGTCTGATGAAAACCTCGTAACTCAACTTACGGTCTTTGTTGGTTTTGTTCATAAATTGATACTATTGGTCAGTGTCCTCGTGGGTCTGTAAAATGTAGAATTTATTAACCAATGAAAAGTGTTGAGTTATACCAATTTTGATGACACAGTATTCATTTATCTAGAATACACATCGTATTTTGAGTTTTCTGAAAAATTGCCGCTTTGGACATATGAGGTTTTGGCCGTACTCAGCGCCCCCCTCTGGGGACAATTCGTAAAGGCACCCAGTCGTTACAGAGTGATGATATGCTTGATGGGAAATTTGCAGGACAGGTCAACAACTCATGCTCTGTCAGGTTTCTCACACCATTGTTTAACAATGGCTGCCCTGTGCCAGGCTCCTGCCATTAGGGGGCGCTGTTTGTACTTGGTCCGCAACAACGTTTAGGTAGGTGGAGTCTGTCAAAGTAATGACTCCAGGTTTTCCAGAGGGATCCTCACACTGTCAGGCCTCCTCTTTCCATTGCTCCACGGTCCAGTTTTGATGCATATTTGCCCATTTGTAGGAGCTTTTGATGGTGGACAGGAGTCAGCATGGGCACTCTGACTGGTCTGCAGCAGGGGGCGCTACACTGTGTCTTCTTGCATCATTCTATTAGAGCCGTGTGAACCTTTTCAGCAGCTCTTTGTGGAATTTGACCAGATAGGCTCATCTTTACTCACTACACACATCAATGATGTTGGGTTTGGCCACTCCTGACCTCGACTGCTGATTGGCTGTCTAAATTGCTTTCATGTAAAATGTTATTGCATGCTATTGTACAACAGGCACATTCCATTGAAGATTTAGGTTCTCTACAGAACCTTCTATTGTGTTTCTCCAGTGTACTGGTCTGGAATCAGTGTTAGTCATCCAAATCCTGATAATTCTGACTTATTACATTAATTATGAAGGGCATAAATATGACCTTAGCTGTGTATACTGAACATCAGTCTCCAGATATTAGATTTATCAACACCTGTTCTAAATTTACCAGCTGAGGTCTCGCCTCTCACATCACAGCAGCAGGTCTGGCTGGCAGAAGGAATACAGTGTTTCCTCCCAAATGTGTGAAATCACTTCTTAATCTTCTGCACTGCAGTTCTCCAGGAGGTCTGTGCTGTGCTTGGAGGAAAACCCTCCCCACCAATGAAAACACCAGCAGTTTCCAAACAAAAAAAAACACTCAGTGCAGTTCAGTGCTATTACTTTCACATGAGTTCGGTTTTGGTGTCATTACCTCAAAATTTTGGTCCAGTTTATTGAGTCAAATAAAATAGGGTCATGTCAATTCAAATTTAAACTCATAACGCAAGGAGACGAAGAAAAGAGACTTGAGGCGACGCTTGAATTCTGAATAGAATAAATATCTCCTCCTCCCACAGAGGACAGTCTACTTCACCTCAGTCAACTTTGGATCAGTTCCATTCAGGTCGATTAAATATGAATCACTTTAATTTCAATTAAATTCAGTTCAAGTCACTATATTCAGATCAGTCCAGTTTTCATCCATTAAGGATTTAGCTGGCTTTAGTTCAATTGAGTCATAGAAAAGCTCTATCTACAACAGATAGACGGCAGAAATCCATGTTCTCTCAAAACGAACAGCTCAGGATTGTGATGTCACTGTAATAGATGGCATTTAGATGAACAGGATTAAAACACAAAAGCGTCCAGGACAGACAGAGGAAAGATCGGCGCGATAAAGTTGCTGCCTCAGGTGAAAAGCCTGTAAGGATCTGAGGGGATGGATGATTATGCCGGATGAGGTTAGAGGTTCAGGCTTGAAAATCAAGAGGCATGGTGGAAGCTTCTGATCCACAGCACTGGAACTGAACCTTATTCCCCACAGACTCACGGCTCCCCTGGAAGGACCGCTTTCACTGCGGCAGAAGGTTCGCACGGGCCTCTTTATTAGTACGACTGAGAGCTGCTGTTAGAGTACCTGTCAGGATGTGTAAGTGATAGCTGCAGGTCATGTGGCCTGCGTCTGGGAGCTGATCCGAGCGGTGTAGAGCCAGAGAGCGAGAGAGAAAGGGGCAAAGACAAAGCCAGCCAGGCCTGTGACCTGGGGAGGGTCTGCTGGAGCTGATAAGACTGCGCTCTGAGAAAAGCCCTGCTGTTCTCACGCCGCTCGCCTTGGTTGTGTCCGCGCCAGTCACTTTCCCGTCCGCTGCCTATTCGGTTTGTCTCCTCGTCTTTCTTTCACTCCTGTCAGGCCCCCTCTTCGCCTGCATCTGCGGCTCTGCAGGCACGGCTTTCAGACGTTTGTGTTTGTGGTGTTACGTCAGACATCTGACAATAACAGCCTAGTAGAGGAAGTGTCTTCACGTAACAAATACACTCAATTCTGGCAAAAATAAGAAAATTATATCACGTGCAATGTGTAAAAATGAAGAAATCTAGAAACTGTAATGGTGCATGTATTCGTTCTGAACCGTCACTGTACGTGGGTCACGGTTCGGTACATGATGTCGTATGGAGAATACAGGGTAGGGTGGAGATGACACATTGACAGTAATGTGGAATTATAAGCAGGCGTTTCTTATGGAAACATTAAACAGCGAGCTTTAAAAAGTTCCAATCTCATGAAAGCCTCATATCACAGCTACTGAGTCTTTTTAATCGAGTCTGTGGGATTATTTTGGGTTCCCAGTGAATTAAGACTGCAATGATGCGCAGATTGCAGATTGAGGGTGTGTGTGTGGAAATACATGAAATATGAAACGCATCATCTTCGACGGCAGGACCCAGATGTGAATATAAACAGCAGAGCGAGGCAAAAAAAACCGGAATCCAACTGCTGCTCCTGGCCATACCTGCCATCTCACTTACTTTCTATTAGGTAAGACTAATATTAATGAATTCGTTTCAGTTGTTTTTTGCCAAACACCGTAAATTAATTTTCAGGGAAAAATGTTTCGATCCATTTGCAGGCCGGTAAAACAGTAAATCACCCTACAAGTATAGTACCCTGCCCCCACCCCCGCTTCTACACGCTTCAGCAGCCGCAGCTTCAGTCTTTAGTGGGTTTTTTCTGAGAACCAAACTATATAAGGCAGATATTCTCCGCAACTTTTTGCTATTGAGACATCTGGGCCTCGTGCATGAATAACTGTACAGTCTATAATGGGGGTAACATCAGTATTTACATTCTAGCACTGCGGGAGTTCAGTGTAAACTGTACAGTACAAATATGGGTTACAGATTGTTACAGCCATATACTCTGACACTTTCCTTAAGGTGAGAAGATCAGATGCTTTTATTTGTCCCTAAAACACAACGAGGACGGAGAGGTGATCGGGTCTTCGCTGTGGTGGCTCCAAAACTGTGGAGTGACCTGCTCTGCATGTTAGAGAGGCGCCTTCACTTGCGTTTTTTAAAAGTCGTCTGAGAACGCACTTTCATTCGTTGATTTTGGACCCAGTCTGATGTGCCGACTATGTTA
This sequence comes from Rhabdalestes septentrionalis, assembly GCA_037832545.1. Classification (NCBI taxonomy): domain Eukaryota; kingdom Metazoa; phylum Chordata; class Actinopteri; order Characiformes; family Alestidae; genus Rhabdalestes; species Rhabdalestes septentrionalis. Next base: position 7,575 of record JBBMFX010026790.1, on the reverse strand, counting down.
TGTAATCTCATTGTTGTCATTTGTTTCCTTTTGGCACATGAGTGTCTCGTCTCTAATATGGTGTACAGCACTTTGGTCAACCTTATGGTTGTTTTTATTAGTGCTATGTAAATAAAATGGTATAATATGGTATGGTATATTTAGGTTTTACACTATAAAAATAGAATTTTTTTAGCTTTCTTAATGGGAATTTAGCACTTAGCACTGCATGGAGAACCTCAGGAAAGGAAATGATTTAAATTTGGACAATCTGAGGCTAATTTGCAGGTAAAGAGCTCGGTCAACAGAGGCTAAAGTACATATGATGTGATGATGCAAATGAATCATTCTTTCGAATCAAGCAAGGGCTGCCATATTTTCAAGCATCTTTGATTTTCCTTTTACACCTGAAGATGTTCAGGAGTCCTGGCGTGTAAAATCAGTGACCCAGGCTCATTGGATATTTCAAGCCAGCTTGCCAGTTTAAGGGTAAATTGCTTTTCCAGCTCTTCCTGCAAAACAGAATGCAGTCTTGACCTCGTATCCATCCGCAGATTGGGGGTTTTGTTATGAATCGTATGTGCCATATGATACCGTAATGCTTGGGTCTAAGAAGCATGATCCATGTGTGAAATAGCTTTCTTAAGGGCAAACCAACACTCATAGTCTTCACCACAGGCTGGGGTCAACACTCTGGCAGGCATGAACAGATCCGCAATCTCTAACAGGAAGCAAGGCAAGGGTCAAACACTGAAGGGCAAGAAGCAAGGAAAGGCTTAGAAATACATGCCAAATGCTTCCAAAACCCAGTGCTAACTGACGGGAAGACATGTTTGTCCAATTGCAAGTGAGTGATCAACACCGCCTGGACAGAGCTGGAGAGAGTCAAGCCTCTGGGGCAGGGGTGTGGTCCTGGATGCTCTAACACATTAGAGGTTTAAGTGTGCCTGAGAAGGGGAACTACCAAACTGTTCTGGGTCAGCCTGAGGAGGACGGGTTTTTCTTCTGAGTCTTGGTCCCTCTCGAGGTTTGTTCCTCCAGCTGAGGGAGTTTTTCCTCGCCTCTCTCGCCTTTGGCTAACTTACTAGGGGCTCTGACCTGGACTCTGTAAAGCTGCTTAGGGACAAACTGGTTGTAAAAAGCGCTATATGCTTCTGAGAAACGAAGAAAGTGTCTTTCAATTTCATTTTTTGTGTGAAAAACTTAATACTTCAACAAAAAAAAAAAACAGAATATATATTTTTTATTTAAATTTTCCAGCATGTCCACTGTAGAGGACAACAGGATGATTTTCATGTGAAACAAGAACTGAAGTTCGAAAATGAAATAAGTGATATTAAGCCCAGAACACATTTAGGATATGTAGGTGAGATAGTCCTGGAGGCGTGGTTTCTTTTTGGTTCTGCAGAGGAACATTTTGCATTTTGTGCACCTCATGTGTGTCATTGCAGTCCTTGTTCCCAGCATGCAAACCCTTCCCATGCCACATCACTGGAGAACCCAGGACGTCCTCTACAGAACACTATGGGACTTGGTGGGGTAACTCCAAATACTTAAGGAACATACAGGTCAACACAATGTCCACTATATAGGACGTAAATGAATGGGCCGGGTCTCAGGAGGATGTAAATGAAATTGATTTGAATTGAATTGAACGCCAGCCCTCAAAAAGCAGATTTGGGCTTCGCTGCTCGAGGGTGTACCATTTTTCCTTTTGCCCGCTACTTCACTTGGTGAATGGGTTTAAATGCAGAGGAGGAATTTGGTGCTGTTCACACTGTGTGCAGTGGCGTGTTCACCTGTGACCGATTGATCATTTTCACTTTTAGATATTCCGCCACCCCCTCCCCCTCCCCCCCTCACACACTCAAGTTGAGGAGGAGGTTCGGGGGGTGTTTGTGCACGGCATTATGTATTTTACTCGAATACGAATACAAATACAAATACAGATACAAATAGCAGCCGCTCTGCTCACACCTAGTTGCTTGTGATCTAAATGGAGCAACTGAATATATAAGCTAATAAAAATATGACCAATACAGCAGTTGCGACACATGCAAAGTTCTAAATGCATGACAATAAACAAAGTTCTCTCAGGACCTCTTTCCCTCTAGATCTTTACCAGAGTGTGAACAATTAGGAGGACCACAGAGTACCAGATCTGGGACTTACTTTTAGAAGTGTTAGCATCACCAAGACTTGTGTGGATGATAGTCTGGTGCGCGCACATTTAGAACCAAAAATGAATTTGAAAAGGTGGTCCAGGTGCAGCTACGGGCAGGTTTAGAGGTCATCGATAAAAAGTATGGTTTGATACATTCAGGAAAAAGTTGGTTCCTGGTTCCCCTCATGCTCTCAGGGAGTCTTATCCGGGAAAATGAGCATACAGAGAGACCCCATAAACGACAGTAAGCTACAAGTACCCTAGAAGCACAGTATTTACATTCTAGCACTGCAGGAGACAGCAGTTCGCTGTAAACTGAAGAGTACACATAAATGTTCACCGTTACATTTTCTGTAAGGGTAATGGAAGAAAATGTTTTGGGAGAATATTTGGGTTCATATTTAGGGTTTACTTTATATAAATAGGCTTTTTTTTTATTTTACCAAAAAATAAATAGGCATAACTCATCACAACATTGCCGTTTATCACTATATGTGGGCGGTCTTGGAATGTATTATCTTTTTTCTTGCCAGTGTTAAGTCTACATAATTTTATCCTGATTTATATTTGGACAATTTGAGGATGAATAAATTCGATCATATTTATAAATTCAGGAAAAGGCTTGTGGGTTCCCTCGTGCTGTCAAGGAGTCTGATCTGGGACCTGTAGGGGCTCTAGCACTGGAATTCTGTAAAGTGGAAAAAATCAGCATACAGAGAGACCCCATAAACGACTTCTTTTTTAAATGTGATTCGTGTGCATCTTTGCAGAAGTAAAAACCAGCTTTAACCCGTTCTGCTCTGCCTGCTCTTATTTGCTCTTATCACTAAAACCCTCAGTATTTCTCCTCCCAGCCCGACCCTCCCAACCCACGCTCAAACCTTTCCTCCATCATTGAGTCGAGCCTGTGATCAGTCAAGCCCAGCAACAGCCTCTGTGTGTGTAGAGGTGTGAATTTGTGTGTGTGTCAGTGTGTGTGTGACAGGGTGTGGAGCGTTTGGGCAGTGAAGGAGGATTAGCCAATGACGTGGTGCTAGAAACTGGGGGCTTTCCAATGTGACACACACACACACACATGCAGAAACTCAGTGACCACCAACATTACACCCACCTATCCGAACACAGAACAGCAAGAAGCCCGACCCTAAATGAAGCCAGCAGAGATAGAAAAACGACCTAAGTTGACAGTCCAAAACTCCAGGGAAAGACCACCAATAGACACCCCCACAGCTAATCCCTGCAGGCTCGTTATCCCAGAACTGTGGAATATTCAGCGTTTACCTGAGATCTGGACGGGAATAACGGTGAAAACTGCAAACAAGGGGTGTGTTAAAACCTACTTCTGGCAGGATGATGTGGGTGGTGGCAGTCTAGTGGGTAGGAGACTTGCTTATGGACCAAGAGGTCATGGGTTTGAATCCTGCCTTCAGAAAAACACCACTGTACCTCTACCCTCAAGTTGCTTTAGGACTGTCCCCTGTAGTTAGGGAATGGGAGTCTGAAAATTAATTTGGATAAAGGCATCTGCTAAATGCCATAAATGTTATGCGTGTCCAGGGCAAAAGAAGCCAAGCCTTCACCTGAATGGTGTTCCTCCAAACCTGCAGTTCGTAACCCTTAGGTTTTCAGGGCAGGGATGACCGAATCTGGTCCAGGACGGCTGGTGTTTTCAACTCACCAGTCATTTGCCAGGTTTTAGGAGGTTAATTGCCCAATTGTGTTGGACCCCTGCAAATTATTTCTACACTGTGACCCATTTCTTGTGTTTTCTAGGTTTGTGAATCTTATGTGCAGGTGCAAAAGCGCTCCGAAGTATCCTTGAGACCTTTTGCAATCTGTTTACTTGAACCTCTTTGGGAGAAGCTCAGGGCCACTGCAAACGTGGGGTGTACAGTTCCCCCAGCCATGAAAACCAATCAGAGGTGCCCACTGGAAACATTCAGAAACGCCAGGCCTGTGCATCTCACTGACCACTTACGTTCAGAGTTTTTTAAGAGGATGTTAAAAGATGGTTCTGTGAAAAATCAGCCGTAGTCTGCATTCAACCAGAGGGGGGCGTGTCCCCCTCACATTTCATAATTATGCATTTGGTTTTACTTACTCTAGGTTATTACAATAAACAGGCATTTACAAGAAGACTGAACTTGGACCAAATTCCTCCATATCATTAAGCAGCTCTATATTTAAAAAATCCTTTCACGCTGGTGGGACACAAGTAGGAGGGATAATAAATAAAATGGCCATATTTACGCCAATCCCTTGTTCCATTCACCTCCTATGTAAACCTGTGGGTTTCTGTAGAATCACAGTCTTGAACCACTCAAAAACATTAGGCCCGATAATGCACACGGCGCACTGTGCTTTCGTGACTTGCGCAACCCATCATTGCTATTTTGTGTGAGCACATCGTTCTTTTTTCCAGCAGATATATATATTGTCAAGATAGCAGATGGCTTAACGTTGTGTCGGGCGTGTCACTGAAAAGAAGGGGTGTGGCGAGGCGCATAGTGTGAATTTGCTATTTATGGGAAGTTAAAGTCATTTCGCCACTGACAAGAACAAACCTGGTTTGTAATCATTCACGCATTGTTCAAAGGCTATCATATGGACAACTGACGCTTTGGGATATGGAAGAGTTCACAATGTGCACACACACTGCTTCTTTCATAAGCAGGAGCGAGGAGCAACGCACATTTAAAAAAAAACGTTTTCATGTAAAGGAAAACTTTATGGAGTCCTCGAAATATGAAATTCAAATGTATATCACATACATCAAACCATGATTATTTTTTAAATACATATAATACTCGCAAAACTTAGTTGATTGGAGAAATCACTGATAATTAATAACAAGTAACTGACGGGCTATTTGACCAATAGTGCCGGACACACAGGTAAATAAATACATGTTTCAAGCTAGGTTGTCAAGAAACACGAAACTACATCACCAGGAAATGTTTATATGTCTTCTTTACCCTGTTAAAGATAGTTGCACTTGTTGTTCGCATGTTCTACAGATGGAGTATCTAATGGTACAAAGGCTCCCTCGACGTCGGAGGGAGAGGGTATACTGGTGTTATGGGAAATTCAGTTCCCCCTGTTCCCCCTGTCGTGTGCTGATTCGAAATCATGATGTCACCCGCCACTTCAGCGGGAGTCGGCTTCTCTTTAGTTAGACGGTTTCACTGTCGTTTTACTGTCTTTCTACAAACCTGCTGAGGTAAACAAGCCATATAGTGTAAACTATCGCATGCCTTTTCGACGTTTCTTTATTTTTACACATACTAATATTAATGACTGAATCGCTGAATAGAGATACAGTATTTCTTGGTCAAGACTGTATTATGCATGACGGTCTATTGTATTCACATGTAACTATGAACGTGGGTGCTTTTCAGACACCTTACATGCTTATTTACCCAAATTGTAATGGGAAATATTATTTCACGGCACTGTTGGGCTGTCCTTCTTTTATCGGAAAACGAGGATACAATCACTGAAATTTGTTCCCATGCCTGCTTTACTAACTGGGGTTTGGGAGGATTCCCTCCATCCCTCCCGTGCCTTCACCTCACGCATGAGCAAATCAGTTTCTTCCATTGAAAATCTTTCCTGACGTCCAGGTAAATCTGCCATCATTATACACAACATGCCATGGAACATGCGCCGGGTATTTAAAGGGAGTGAGTGTGTGAACTCTGATTGGTTCATTGCATGCTATGCCCCAAACACACCCATGACTAATTTACTCATTTAAGACCACCCATTTGTTCACTTTTCTAACAGGCACTATAGCATTTTGCGCTGGCCCCTCCCCCAAAGACAACTGCGTTTCAGACTTCAGACAATGCGTGATCGGACCTGAAAATCGGGCCCTTTGTCTTAATCAGTGAATTCTGAAGAAATTGATAGAATGTCAATTCAATTATAAATGACAGAAAAGCTGCTCCTCGGCTGTTTCATATAATCTCATGAGCACTGGCCTTGTATTAGGTCTTATTCATGAGCCTCGCTTCATGCCGAGTGCTCCACTGTGAAATTATGCATGCATGGAGACATTTGCATGCTACAGGGGAAGCAGTGGAGTTCCAGGTGTAGATAAGCATCACTCGCCCAGCATTGTTTTCCCATCATTCTATGTGATGGGAACAAACACAGCTGGTTTTTGCTCAGCATCTTGTTATTCAGATAAAGTCCACCTCCACGGGAGCTGTATGGGTTCCTGCTGGACGGGACACTTGTGAGGCTCAATGGTGAGCAAAGTAAATCTCTAAGCTTTTGCCTTGTTTTAAATAACCAAGTGAGACGGGGGCAAGCAGGGACTCTAAAGGGGTAGAACAGCATGATAACACTCACTCAGCCTCAGTTTAACATCTGGAATCCTCTAGCATGTAGGGATAGCAGCACTGATAACTGATCATGACTACATGGGCGTCATTGCCATTCAACCAGATAGGGACGTGTCCCCCCTCACATTTAATAATTATTCGTTTGGGCCCCCCCCCCACATTTCACATAAATGTTAATGTTAATGTGTTTATCTTGAATCTTTCACAAAAAAGTCCACTAAACCGATAGAAGCATACACATACCCCCAAACACCCCCAACCCCTAAAAGGATGAGATTGGCAGGCATGCAGCAACCCCGCCCTCACACCAACCCCCCCCCCCCCCTACCCAAAACCCACCCCCACATGTGCCATTTACATAAAAAATGTTTCCGAAGCCCCAGCACAACTGTCATTAACAAGGTTCTCTTTCAGAATACACAGTGTGGGAAATCTCAGTCCACGTCCAGCTCCATTAATTTTTGACGTATCCTCGTCAGCTTTTGTGAAATTTGTGCACTTTAAAGGAGAAGTTCTGTGAATTTGCACAATTTCATAGTAACTTGATATGTGGTAGATTAGCCAAGACAAGTATGGACTACAGATTCGGCTCCTTTATTTTAGCACTGGAGTTGATGATGCAAACACCGCCAACACCTGCATCCCACTCTTCTGTAAATAAACCTGCACAATGTCTCTCAACCCTCTCAGACCACATCCATCCCTTCATTAAGGGGAATCAATGTTGTGGATGTGGTCTAAAGGGGTTTAAATCAGCCTGACTTGAACTGTGTGAGTGGTAAATATGAACTTCATTGCCAGAGCCATCGTTGCGGAGGATTGATTTTGGAGATCTTTGTGTTCATGATATCGTCAAAAAATCTGATTTGTGGATGGATATGAGCTGGATATGGTAGGATTTAGGGATGTGTTTTCCTGAAAACATTTGGGTCACTATTGAATTCTATTGGTTGTGAGCATCATTATTTCCAATACCAAATGAAAAGAGCAACATTTGGAATAGGAAATGTGTGGAAATTTGAGTTCTTGCTAAAATATTTCTGTAAGAAAAGACTAAAAATATCTCTAGCAAATATATATATA
>JBBMFX010026779.1:0-12181 GCA_037832545.1 Rhabdalestes septentrionalis | reverse complement strand
AATTGTATATTCACTCAGCTCCAAGGCCTCGTCCATATGTATTTTTAACAGCATAAATTTTTTCCAGGCTCCTGATTGGCTGACAAGGCTTTAGAGTGAGGGTTGAATCGCCTCCTGTTGGTTTGAGAGCAATTCACAGTGTTTGCCTACAGCTTCAGATGGACAGTTTTTTCAAACACAAATTTGTTTCTACACTATTTTCCAATCTCTCTTTCTATTACTGTCTCTTTAAGGCTGATATGTGTAAATAAGCCTCCTTTGATTAATTTTCAGCCGTTCAAAAGAAAATAATGAGGGCTAGAAAATTTTGACACATTAGTTTTGTTTGAAAATGATCAACATTTCAATATGACCATCAGCAGATCAGAAAATTGAAATATGTCATAAAAACTTTGAATAAAACAAGTTCAATAAGCCTCAGGAGAGCCTTCATTTTGTAATAAACATTTGATACCCATCACATTAGAATTAATAGGTAAATATTTTTCGATTCTGAGAGTCTTTATGCAGCCTTTAGAGTGGAAAACATGCAGAAAATAGCTCCTTTGTAGCTGAATTGAGCCTGAAATTCATAAAATACCATTAGAGTTGTTGTAATGTAAGTCTACAGTTTGAGAATTACTGTCCCTAATATGGCAATCATAATTTTCTTTACCCGCTTATTGTGTGCAGTATGAGATGTGTGTAAACGTTTAATTTGTTCTTTTAGGGATGAAGGAGGGGGATGACGACCCTACCCATCTAGAAAGCGAGAGGAGTGTAATACTGAGTGATGGGGAGAGGTAGTACCACCCTACCCACCCAGAGAGAGAGAGAGGACAGTTACACTGATTTACGAGGGAGAGGGAGAGGGGGAGGGGGATGGCCACCATACACATCTACACTTAAGGGGCTTTAATAACTGCAATATTAGTTTAAAAGCTTAATACAAATAAATGATTGTTGATAATGACTTTCTAAAAGATTAAACCGCTGAATTAAATTAAAATCGTGTGACAAGCATAAACAGACTCAAAGAGCCGTGCATCTTTGCTTTGCCGTGCCTGCATTTTAATGTAATACGGGTTTTATTATTCATATCGAATAATCGTCATGTGTGCTGTGCATGCACATACAGTACACAAGCAACAAATAATTCATTGTGAGCTGTCAGTTAAAGCTGCCTTTTCTCCGCGTGTCCCGTTCCACCCTCTCCAACTCGATCAGTGTCTCTCTCCATCTTGCCCCCACCCATGGGACCCCAGAGGCTTTTTATAAGCACAGGTTCTCCAATCCACTTCCCTCCTGGGCGCCGTCCCTGTAGGATCCCATTAATCATGCTGCTCCCCTCTCCTGCAGGCCTCATTTCTGAGCACTGTCATGTCGTCTGGGTAACACACCTCAGAAGAGCGTTGGCACATGATAACAATGCTGAAAAACAAAACAGTGACATAAGTTGGACATAAGTTTTCCATCAGTGAGTGCACAAAAAAATGCTTGGGCACACACACACATACAAACATGCACAAACTGCCATTAGAGAACAGCACCTCTATGAAGGGCTGAACTTAGTCTGCAGTGTTTAGTTGTCAAAGTAACGTCCACTTGAAATCAGGACCCCAGCAGGGTTCTCCAGCAAAAACTCACCCAGAGCAACACAACGCCCCGGCTTCTTCACATCCATACATCCTGAGACACCATCTCCTCCCCAGGTATAACAAACACACACGCATGCACACTTGCTCACAAACACCTGAAAATGTGATCCATCAGATCAGCCCACCTTTTTTCATCACTCCATTGTCCAGTTCTTCATTGTAAGAGCTTTCAGTGGTGGACAGGTGTCAGCATGGGCACCCTGACCAGTCTGCAGTTAATACGTAATAACAGCATAATAAGAGGATAGATAATATGATAGATAATAGAGGAGCAGTGATGAGATAATTATAACAATTTTGACACACAACAAGGAACAAGGTGAGGAAAATGCCATCCAGGTAAGAAAAACTCTAATGAGACAAAAACTGTCAAGCTCTTTTGTATGATGTGTTATTAAAGACCTGTTGTCAGATTGCAGATTGTTCTGCTCTCTGAGGGAAAAGCGTCTGAGAGAAGCTGTGTGACAGAAGAGAAAAGTACTGCCGAATTTTAGACCAAAAAAAAAAGAAAACATTGAGGGAAATTACACTCAGAAGAAGCGCACAATGTGATTATAGAGAACAATTTTGACAATTTGCTACCAGTGCTGAAGTGTGTGTTTGGTGTTTTCCCTGCAGCTTCTGGTGGAGTTCAATTAAAACAACATTACCGAGAGCCGACACACAGCTGTGCAGCGACAGAGAAATCCCTCGCCGGAAATAGACAGACTGAATATTAAGCGCTCGCTCTCTGTGTCACAGTAATTGCACCCCACAAAACACCCACCCCCCCAACACATCCCCAAACCCCCCCAACCACACACTCTCACATGCACCCGATCCATTCTACACCCTTGACGCACACCCCTTAAACAAACACACACACCCTCTACACACCCGCTCTGCTCTACACGCCCCCACATACCTCCAGCTCCACACATCCTCTTGCACTACTACACCCTCACACGCTCTACACACCCCAATTCAACACTCCCCTACACACGCATACATACACAACCCTCCACTATACACACCGAACAACCACAAACCCCCTTCACTCTAGAAAAGACACAAGGAGAAAGGGGGAGTCGAAGAGAAAGAGAGAGCAAATGCAGGGAGAATGATGAAGGGAAATGAAGAGACAAGAAGGAGAAGGAAGAGAGTGAGAGAGAGAGAGAGAGAGAGAGAGAGAGAGAGAGAGAGAGAGAGGGAGAGAGAGAGAGAGAGAAATTGGTAGATAGAGATAATTAGAATAACAAATGCATAAAGAGAAAGGGTGAGAGAGTGAATGATAAAGAGAGAGACAGAGAAGAAAAGAGTGAGAGAGAATTAATGTGAGAGACAGGAAGAAAGAGAGAGAGAAAGAGAGAGAGAGAGAGAGAGAGAGAGAGAGAGAGAGAGAGAGGAATGAAGTGAGAGACAGAGAGGAAAAGAGAGGGAGACTGAAAAAGTAAGAGAGGAGAAAGTCAGTTACTGCACCTGAGCTCACAGTAAGTGAGGAGAGGTCTGATGTGCTGTTCATAGGAGAAGTGTTTGGTGCTGGAGTGTGTTACTGTGTTTTACTGTGTTTTACTGTGTGTTATGAAATGTGTTACTGTGAGCTACTCTGTGATATAGTGCGTGTTGTTTGTTAAAGAGTGTGTTACTGTGTGTTACTGTGTGATATGGAGCGTGTTACTGTACGTTATGGAGGGAGTTACTCTGAGTTATAGTGTGTTACTGTGTGTTATGGAGTGTGTTACTGTGTGTTACTGTGTGTTACTGTGTGATATAGAGTGTATTATTGTGTGTTACGGTGTGTTACTGTGTGCTATGGAGTGTGTTACGGTGTGTTACTGTGTGCTATGGAGTGTGTTACTGTGTGTTACTGTGTGATATAGAGTGTGTTATTGTGTGTTACTGTGTGATATGGAGTGTGTTATTGTGTGTTACTGTGTGTTACTCTGTGTTATGGAGTGTGTTACAGAAATGTTGTCCAGAGATATGGTTCCTCTGTGGCTCAGGCCCAACACCTCTTTAAAAACTGAGATTGTTGTTACAGATGGTATTGTTTTATTGTTTTATTTTAGGAAAATATTTATTTAAAGACATTCAACATTCAATGAGGACAAACTGACTCCAAAAATACTGCCAGTCACTGGTTTTTGCACACCAGTATTTTTTTTTTTACAACTTATGTTTATCTTATAACATATTTATTATTTCACCGCAGATATATTTTCTTGATGTTGAGTGAACAACCATTAGATGGAAAGAATGTGTAACAGTGCGTGTCTGACATCCTGTTAATTGGTTGTGGTGATGCAGAGTTTAATTCAAAACTGTCCTTCAGCTTTAAATGTACTAATTAACTTCATTTCTTAACAGCTCATGAACACTCTAATACTTATGTAGTATATATGATACTAATAATATTAAAATGATTTTGTAGGACAGCAGTAGTTAACAAAAATCATATTTTCTGCCAGTAAAGGAGCTAAAATGTTGAAAATTCTGATCGTTTATCCTCATGTTCATTTAGCATCAACCCATTAAAGTAGGAAGTGTCAGTTAATACGAAGCGCAAAACATATATCAATTATTTATTTAGAGACATGAAAATTTGAACAGGGTCAAGCTGACCCTAGACCAGGAGTTGTCAACTACATTTGTCCAAGGGTTTTTCTTGGCAGACACTGTGAGGGCCAGATGCTCTCCTAAAATAATATACAAATAATACTGTATCTTAGGTAATATATTATTATTTGTCACATTAATTTTTCTTCCAAATTTCTATTATTTCTTTAGCCTTTTTCAATTTGAACAGACTCATATTACCTGTATGGCAGCAAGCCATTGAGGGATCATCAGAAACTCAAAATAAGTCAGGCTAGTCTGGCCTCAAAGACGACAAACAACGACTCGCGCCAAAGCATCGGTTCAGCTTCCTTATGTACACACACGAGTTATAACTCGGTACAGCTGAAAGTCATTTCCATGTGCATGCTGCACTTTGTAAACCCGGAAGTGTGCGCCGTGAACCAGCGGATTACTAACAGATTGGTTTCATCTGCTTTCGTGAAAAATAAATGTAGGAACATACTTTTCCCTCCTCACTGAGCTAGTCGTGATTCAGTAATATCGGAGAAATTTGAATATAAGGAGAGCTCACACTCTCAGAACACTTCCTCCGACGAGTGTAGAATTTGGCCATCTAGCTCCATAGACATCTATTCTTTTTCCATCAGGGCCAAAATATTTTACTGACTACTTACTCCTGGTGTTGGTGATGTTAGCCTTGTAGCTTCAGTTCTACACTACAGAAGCAAATTGGGCTCTGAACATGCTCCGGCTCATTGAGCACACCCGGGGTCACTGTTTTTTCACTGAAACGTTCCTTTCAAGTACAAAAGGAATTGTATAATGAGATGTGTTTTGCCAAAACATAAAAGTGTTCGTGTTTTTTTAATGCTGTTTTTAAACAGGGATCACAGCTTCAAGGACACACACACAAATACACACACGTCCTCACACCAAGGTCAAACTGAGGGTTGCTCCACTATCAGCTGGTCATGATGACACCCAAAGGGATCAGTGATTTAACTGGAGTTTGTCACCCGCCGTCTTGTGTCACTTCCACTGAAGATGATTAATGTTGTCCTCCAAGGCCACGCGAGGGAAGACACAGAGGCATAAGAACCGGGGAACCTTTAGTACTCACAAACTCGCAACTCCAAAAACCACAGATAGTGTTCAATAACAGGATAAAGCTTCTGCACTTACTGGGCTGATTGTGAATGTTCAGGTTTTCTATTGCTTTATCATCCACTCCCCCCAAAGGCCTGAAAGCAATTTCACTTCAAGGGCTTAAAAGAGCAGGAGAGCACAAAGACTCTGCGTGTAACAGTCAGAGATATGCAGTGCAGGAGCCGCTCGATTGCTCCTATCAGAGGAGCTTGTTGCTACTGCTGTTTTCATGCTCCTTTCACTTTCGCTCATGAGCCATTCATAAATTCACATGAAGAGAGAGAGAAAGAGAGATGGAGAGAGGGAGGGAGGGAGAAAGAGAGAGAGAGAGAGAAAGAGAGGGAGGGAGGGAGAAAGAGAGAGAGAGAGAGAGAAAGAGAGAGAGGGAGGGAGGGTGAAAGAGATAGAGAGAGAGAGAGAGAAAGAGAGAGAGGCTCCTGAAACAAAGCCTGACCCACTTTCGATCTAACTTTAGTCGGAGGGGTGTTAAAGCAGACAGGCGGCTCGCTGCCAGCCAGCATGCGATGGGGAACTGGGACAGTGTCGGCTGCATTCCCAGTTTAGACCCTCCCCCCCCAGTCCACACCCATGAGACTCCCATTCACATTTAAAAAACATTCCATACTGCATATGAGCTCATTATGAAGTGACATCATCAGGGTTTGAGAACAGAAGGTTCCTTGAGAGTGACGGTACAGGACAGACAACTGGGGACAGATTCTGAGGCATGATGGTGACGAACACTGAGTGACCCTGGTCTGCACCGTTATGTGTCTGTTTCCAACAATTAAAAAGGAATAAAGAGTCCAGAAAACGATGGTCCATGAAAAAAAAAGATGACAGCAGATATGTGTAACAACATGGAAAATGCCTAATGTCCATAATGGACAACAAATGTATACATAAATATATTCATGTGTTACTGAGTGAAATTCCTACAGAATGGGAACAACTGCATTTATTCCCTGAAAATAATAATTAGAGCAGCATAAAATATTCATTAGTTACTATTATTATAAGTTACCATTAGTGTTAACTATTTTACCATTAGTCACATTACCGCTTGCTACTGTTACTATTAGTTACTGTAACCATTAGTCACTGACTGTAGAGCCTCAGCATAAGTGGGGTTCAGTTGGTTCTAGATATGTCACTGTAGATGGAGGAGACTCCACACACATTTCAAAAGGGTGTTTTTTTTGATAATTACATTCAGTGAATTAAAACGAGGCAAAGCAGATTGAGGCAGAAGTTGAAAGGTGAGCATTATCTGATGCTGTGTGTCCATCTGTGTGTGATCACCTGCTGGGTGTGTGTGTGTGTGAGTGTCACAGCAGCAGGGTGGGAGGTGTGAAGGCTCCACGGGAGGGTGGTGGAAACTGCTGATATTCGTCACATTCACAGCAAGCCAGGACCATCCCCACTTCTATCTCTCTTTTTATTTCTCTCTTACCACAGCAGCTAAATATAAGAGTAAAACTTCACTATTCTATAGCGAGATCTTTCTTCAGTTTAACCCACACAACACCTTTCCACCGGATTCATTTGGTGCAGTAAAGTGTTTTATCATTATTTAATATTCACAAAATCTTGTACACCAATTAGCAATAATATTGAAACCACCTGCCTAATACTGTTGGTCCCCCTTGTACCCCAAAACAGCGCTGAACGGTCAAGGTCTGGACCCCACAAGAAGTTTGTCCCACAGAATTTTCATCAGATTGAAATCTGGGGAATCTGTGAGAACCTTGAGCTCTTTGGAATGTTCCTCAAATTCCTGAACAGTGTTTGCAGTGTGGGGGTTCATCATCCTGCTGAAAGAGGGAACTCCCATTAGGGAACAGCATCTCCAGGGCTGAAATTGGTCTGCAGTATTTAGGTCTCAAAGGTACGCCCACACATATACACACACTGTCCATGTGTAGAAGAACACATGATTCAGCCTCTATTGCTCCTTGGTACATTTCTGATGTCCTGGCTAACTAGGCTAGCGATATATCTTCAGCCCCAAGGCCCAAGCATACACTATACAAAGGGATGTTGTCTGCACACATTTAGTTTACATTTTAGTTTATATCATTAATGACATTTTAAAAATTACATGTAACATTTGTTAAGTTTTTAATCAAAACGATTTAGTAGGGAGGAGATATTTGGGCACTGATTTGTATCATGAGAAGGTCCACTCAGAACAGAATTCATTTTTCACCTCTGGGCTTCTTATTCATGGGTGGAATTTGTAAAGGTTAATTGGATGATGATGTGCTAACATTGACATGTCATTGGAATTTGAACCTTTAACTGAAGAGTTCATTATCTGGGTCAACGCTCATCAACATCCTGCTTGCAGTGAGTGAAACACTTGTGAATTGGCACTGACTTGCTCATAAATTACTTGTGAATCCACTCAGGCTTGAGGTTGAAAGCTTAAGAAACTTCAGATTGAGTAGAAAACACAAAATAAACCGATCAAATTAGGACAATTAACCCAGAACCCAAGAGAGCTTACAAAAGAGGAGGCTTGTTTATTTTACTGATGTTTACTGAGAGCATATAGAAACATGGTATTAATGTGTATACTGGTGGTGCGGAATGATGAGCGGTTGAGAATCACTTATCTAGGTACCTTGCATGCTCTATGGAAAAAAGTATTGAGATGCTTAACCCTTACACCAACAATGAAAAACAATGCACTGGGGCACAGCCATGCTGAAATAGAAAAGGGACTTCAACTGTCCACAAACCTGAAAGCATAATATCCAAGTGTCATGGTATGTTTTATTAAGATTGTCCTTCACTGGGAGTAAAGGGCCTAGCCCAAACCCCGAAAAACAGGTGTGTACCCAGTACAGGTGTGTATTCTTAGGCATTCTGCAGCCTGTCGCAGTAAAACATTTGTTCCCATTCTGTCATTTAATCTACTAATTAAGGTGTCAGGCCTTTTGCACCGTACTGTATATACTGTTATCCAGTTACACTAGAATAAAAGACTATCCAGTGCTATTTTATGTCCACAGATTTAAATTTCAGACAGTAAAACTTCAGTAAAAGTATCTGATGCACAGATCTCTGTGCAGATGTCTGTGAACCCTGTCACGATGATTCGGCCTGCTTGTTTTTGCTGCTTTTCCATCAGATTTTTTTTTACTGTCTTGTTTATTCTTCCAAGGAATAATCCCCTGGGCGAGGAGGCGGAGCACTAATCCTTACCTTTTACAGAGAGCCTTAGCTCATCTCACATTCAGTCTTGAGTCAGCAAAGGAAGCCGCTGTTGTCAAAAGTGAGTACAATGAGCTTTTCGGGGTGGAGTTTTTGGCTGCAAAAGAGAAAAAGAACGGAAAGCAGCCCCAGCAGGATCTCTGCCTGAACACAGACGAACTCGGAGAGACTGTAAAGCAGGAGAAAGGCTCTATAATAAATTAATGAGGTCTCAGCTGATAATGGAGTTTCTCACTGTTTCTAATTTTTTCTCAAGTTTGTGTGGATGTGCCTGACATAATTTTCCATCATCATAAGTTTCATATTAATATTGGATGATAAAAATCTCCATACTTGCCCTGGGATAGGCTCCAGGTACCTGCAACCATAGTAAGGTGGTTACAGACAGTCGATGAATATATATATATACATTACTGGTCAAAAGGTTTATTGAAATTCAAACATCTCAAGTCAATGTCAAAGTTCACTCTCTCCATTGTGATGGGAAGCAGAGTTCATATATAACGTATGCGTAATCGTAATGCCCCTCAGGTTGCATTTCATGGTTAAAAAGTACATTTTGTTTAAATTAACACAGCACCACATCAGAATTTCACTTCCCCACTCATTGTGTCTCAGAGGTCTTGATGAGAACGAGTCTCACAGGAATGGGTTTGTATCTCATATCATAGTATGAGGAGAAGATGGCCAGTTAAAACCACCCTCCAGGTGGTCCATTCAGTCGCCGCCACACATGCTGACAGAACATTCATCAGCTCCGCCAGTTAAAACATACAAACATGTGAAACACATAGCACCTCAGGAAGACTAATGAGAGATGATGTGTGGTTTTGATGGGTTCCTTGGTTCTCCCCACTGAGGGAGGAGGACTGTGTTAACCTTCAGTCCTAATTAAAACCACAGTGTCGTTCTCCCAGAAAGAAACGCATCAGGTTGAAGAGGAAATTACAGAACCGATGAAGTGTGTGGGTGACAGGAGCGGCGGAGAAGCAGAAGGTGGAGGAGCTTTAGAACGTCCAGACTGTCTGAGAGGTCACAGAGAGTTCAGAACAGAGCTGTCTGGAGTTATTAATATTTTGTGATGAATTTCAAAATCCTAATGTGTTTGGGGTTCATTTGACCCCATTCAGCATTTAATGTCTCTAAATAAATAACTGACAGCATTTATTTGCTTTAGATTAGAAGACTTTTAAAAGATTACATTAATTGGGACAAACAGTGTAAACTCAAAATGAACACGATGATGTGTTTTAAGTGTCTGTACACATTTTGTACATCAGTGTTGCAAAAACATAAGAAAAATCAACATTTCACACTGTCATCTGCAGATTTACAATGAAAAAGTTCTCTCTGCTGTAGAGGCAAAACTGAACATTATCACACTTGTAGGAAAGTGAGAACCATTGATAGGTCACTTGACATGGGCAAGAGGAACAGAACAGGAGCTTTATTACATGTGTGCTTCATTTAACGCTCTATTTAGATCATCAACAAAGAAACATAAAGTACCGACACATAAACTTGGGTAGTCATTTTAATTTCAAGCATTTTCTGGGGCAATTCCAAGCAATTGCTGTTCAAATCGATCCCAAGCAGAAAGGATGTGAATACATTTAAACAGAACACAATATTTAAAGGTAATTACTTGGGCTGTGAAATGATTGCATTGTTCTCGCATTTTAATATTTGTTGAAGTCCATTGTTGGCATGTATATAACTATATTCTCTGAAAAGAACTGTAATGCACTTCCAACCTCTCTGTATATTTTGCAATTAAGTTTTTGAAGTTCTACAGGTCCTTGATACTGAGTCTTTAATACTGATATATGTAAACAAGCATGGTTCTGATTGGCTCCTACTGTAGTTCACTCAAATTGCAGCTTGAAACATTCTCTATAACTTCAGAGTGAATGGGTGGGGCTGAATTGCTGCTTATTGAGACCCTGGAGAAGAACTATAGCTCCACCCTGGTACAGCCTTTGCTTGTTTGCTGCGTAATGATTTATCCACATGTCTCCTACCAGTACTGTCCAGCAAAGTCAGCTGAAGTTGCTGACGATGCTGGAGATACTAAAGGAGCTGAATGTGTTCCTTTAAAAGCCATTTAAAAGCTTTATTTTAATTAAAGGGACAACAATCAGCAGTTCCTTTAGATCATCCTACAGGGCAAAACATCAAAAAATGTTATGGGTGGTTTTTTTTGTTTGTTTTTTTGTAATCTACTCTTCCTCTATACTATAGTTGAATTATACCAATTACAATTGATTAACATGTCAACAGAATGATCATATGATATAATTGAATGATAAGCTTCAGTGCAATAAACACAAAACAGTCAGATGCTTTGATTATGCATCATTTAAGATATTTTAGCTTTAAGCCTCAAGAAGAAGTTGACATTTATTGTGGGGAAACACTCAGACTGGAACTTCTCTCCTCGTCTCTATTGTTCATGAGATCAAATTCGGCTACAAATTGAGCTGTTCTGTAATGACAGTGTGTGTAATTGTGTAAATTGGATAAATGGATCTGGCTGGGGTGACTTCTCCGTGTCCACAGGGAGCACGGGCTGATTTGCATGGGCACTGATGCTGGTGCAGTGGAGTGCTTCCAAATCAGAAGAAAAAAAAGCCCCCTCACACGAGATTAGATGAGTCTGGTGCCACTCGCACCAGTTAGAATGTTCACACTTCAGAGTGTTGCAAGACTTCCTTTTAAACATAGCAGTGGGTCTGCCAGTCTGACCCTGTGTACAAGATATATCGTCAATTACAGTATATACATATGTAACCCCTTTTCCTCCTACGCTGGGTGGAAATGTGTACTCGGACTTACCGTGATATAAATGATATAAATGTGTGTGGCGCAGTCAGCGTGTGTGGTGAAAGGCTGAACTCTCTGCCCTAAAATGTGTGTGTGTGTGGTAAGCCTAACTAGGCTGTTAATAGCGTGGTGCCTCCACTGAAGACTAAACTTCACTGCCTGAGCAGTGTGAGTATGCGTCCCCAGAAAACAATAAAATATATAACACATACACAGATAACATGTAAGGGAACCCAAACTGGGAACCCACTATATTAATTTATAAATGTATCTATAATAACTACTGCTATATCAACTCTCTTTCCCTTCCCAAAACAATATTCAACCCACCCGCACAAATACCCCCAAATACACAATAAAACAATAAAGAAAACAAAGTATCAGCGCTGTTGGGACCTGTAGGTGCACTCAGATGAGCGGTTTTATTAGCTGAGATCCTCCCTGGATCTCTGACTCGTCCCAAAACCGTACTCATGGCACACAATGCGGCGGAACCAGCACACAGGCTCCCAGCAAACTCCTCTCTCACCGTCTGGCCCTCGACGAGGCAAACTCCGTCCTCAGCGTCGATTGGAACCTGGAGGATGCAGCACTTGGAGAAACAGCAGACCTGGAACAAGAGAAGACAAACTCCCAGATGCTCCGGAACAGCGGCGAATGACGCTGAGACAGCCTCGCACGGGGTCCTCTCACAGGGAATGGCAGCAGGGGCAGAAACTCCGGTGCAGCAGCCTCAGAACGAACGTCGCTAGCTGAAAAGCAGTCTGGAAACCCGAAACTCACGCACTGCACCTCCG
>JBBMFX010026768.1:0-12181 GCA_037832545.1 Rhabdalestes septentrionalis | reverse complement strand
GTCAGTGCAGAGATAGGCTGCTCGGATTTCCAGTGGTGTGTGTGTATACTTCTATCGCTATAGTGGAGTGGATCCTTTCGCGAAAGATTCAAGATTCAACAGGGCTGGGTAAACGAATTATTTATGTTAAAACCAATGTCCAAACCAATAATTATGAAATGTGAGGGGGAACCGTCCCCTTCTGATTGAATGGCAACGATGCCCATAGTGTATTTTCTGTTTTTGTGTGTAGTTTAATAATGTAACGAGAAAAGAACATTATGATTTCTGTTTGATTTGTGTACTCTTTCCAACCAATGGCAAAATCCTTTAAAAAGACATCAATGGTGCTGTGCAGGTCGAGAAGTGCAGTGACGTGTCATTGTACGACGAGAAGGAAAAAGCTAGCAGATTTTAAATGCATGAAAAATTCAATTCAATAACAATTTCAAGTACTATACGATATTACTCATTAGTGGGATTTGATGATATTAACCATAAGCCTACTGTAATGATGGCTTGTACTTAGGATTAGGTGACATCTACAGTGTATAGGTGAACTGGCACTCAAGGATGGATGTTAATTGTAATGGGGGTATACCTCTCTCTTAATATAGTTGGAGGTCACAGGAGCAAGGTGGCCTCCAGGTAGAGAAGCCGAGAAGAAGGTGAGTCTGAGTAGGCTGATCAATGTTTTATTCAGGCACCTTCAGGCTTGGCATTTAAAAAGCAGAGCAGGTTCCAGACGTATGTAGGGATCAGTGCAGAGATGCACTGTGATACAGCCAGTGACTGCTTTTACTTTTCTCCCCTCCTGGCATGCCTCTACTTTGACTCAACTCATTTCCCTGACAAGGAAAACTTCAGGAGTTTCAGGCACAGGTCACAATGACCTCGAGCACGTTCTGAGGAAAGAAAAAAACATATCTGGTTACTCCTTAGGATGTTTGCCATGGCAACTTAAAATGGCCCTTTTAAATGCACAGAAACAGATTGCACACTGCACTTGATTCATATTTAAACATTTAGACACCTGAACAGAATGTTCCTTTCGCTTGGTATTTCACTGTGACAGCTGCAGACAGCTGCAATTTACTGAGGTGAATTCTGACCAAAACTACATTCTTAATTTTTGAACACAAATGGCACTTTTCAGTTTTCGATTAGTAACACAACACTTTTATGCATCCTTTTTTATAATGAATATCCATGGCTGAGACAACAATCAAAATAGTTTTTGTTGAGTCCCACTAAACTGTGTGGACATTTTTTTTCTTCTTCTCTTTACTGTTTTTTTTTTTTGGCCCAATGAGTGGTAGAAATCAGTCATCATATTTTCTGTTTCTTTGGTGGGGGTTCATTTGATAACATTTGATAATTTACCCCTTCATGCTGTCTTTGTCCCTTATGGGTGAAATGTAGGATAGTGCTGTGGGAGAGTACTGTGCACATGAATTACCTGTGCTGCTGTGTCCACAGTACTGTGACATTTATTTACCTGAAGCACTGTGTGTGGACTGAGTAAACTGTTTACCTGTGGGAATGTGCTAAAAGTGCTGTAACTGGGACAAACTTACCACATGTGTGTTGTGCAGGGGAGGACTAAGGGGAGCAAGATTGTGGGAAAAATGATGCCCAAGAAAACCATTTATTTAAATAAACACCCTAAAATTTGACATAGTCAGGACCCCCTTTTACACTGTGATGAGCAGGACACAACAGGCTGGGGACCATCATGGAAGGATATTTCTTATAGATTGTAGGGGGGGCTTGCATGACCGAGTTCGACTGATCCTCCAAAGCTGGGGCTGGCCTCTCCACTGTTTTTGGCTATCATATGGGGAGGAAATTGGGTTGACTAAGCTGAGTGCAGACTTTTTTTCATGTCGAGGGACCTGTGAGGTTGTTTGTTCTCTGTCTAAGTGAGCGTCACTCTAGATGTGTATAATTAAACCTGTGTAAATTAAAATGACTCCCCTTTGTGTTTGCTCCCAGTGGGTCCAGGACCTATAAAAGAGATGGGGTCAGTGAACAGAAAAATAATCCAGTGAAACAAGTGTCAATGGCTTGTATTAGGTTCACAACATATTCAGACATGCTGTTTATCAGATATGAGTCTCACAGGATTTCTGCTCCCCTTGAGAGTGGTGATGTTGTTGAATTTGTTTCATATTTCTTCAGTGTTTGGGACCAGTTTGTATGGATTTACAGAGTCATTTCATAGCTTGTATGAATATGTTGAATCAATTAGGTAGCCTGTTACCTGTGTTCACATTCCATAAATTCCCAGTCCCTTGGTTGTGATACTATATAGGCTCTCAGTCTCCTCATGCCTCTTCGCAGTCAAAATAAAATCCAAACAAGTATGTTTTTGGCTATTTTCCAATGCATAAATCTTCTCTCACTATTGAGTATCTTTTCTTTCAGCCTTTCTAAAAAGTGATGTGAATGAGAATGAAACATTGTAGATTGTAAATATATTTTCCATAAATTTTAATGCCAATTAGTTTCAATGTCCATTTTGCATTCAGTCTGTGCTGATCTCTTTCTTGATTTTGTGTTCATGCTAAAAAAGTTGGACTCAACCTTTAAATTGGATCAATGTAGAGGTGTTTTAAAAGTGAGAAATGTGCCTATAATGCAACAAACAGTCAGGAATCCAAAAGATTTTCCTAAAAAATCAATTTCTGTGCTTCAACATTAGTTGCTCGGGGCCTGACAGTTTCTACTACTTCCCAGTTGAATTAAAATACACGTTTATTGGCTCATACTTCTGTGTGAGGGATATCCTGTAATACATTATTTTTTTCTGAATTTGACAAAAGCATACTACTGCTTCTGCTACTTTAAAAGACATGTAAACAGAGTGGGATTTTTGAATATCAAGCTGCATAAATCAAACACTCTGTATTACATTATTAATCTGCCTGGAACAGATAGACAAGGCTGAGATGAGGTGCATGTTATTCTGAACTGAGCATTTCTTGGATTGCGGAATGAAAATCACATAACTTTCTCCTGCTCAACTCAGAAAAACACTGTACTCCTTCTCAGTACAAAAGCTCCCACAAACTAATCTTTTGCTAGTTTTTGCTGGTTCCTTGGCTTAAATTTTTTTAGTGTTGCTATAGACTCAAATCTATACTTCGATTCACATTTTGGAACTATTATTAATATAGTCCAATACATTTTCTTCTTTTTGAAATATATAAGCAGAAAATTAGTTCATTTCTGTATTATCTACAGAACTGATTATTGTAAGGCCCTATTGTGTGTATGCTCCAACAAGACCCAAAATAACCTTCAGCTAGTCAAGCACGCAGCAATTCACCAGGACATTTAAACGCATTAGTCTGATATTTTCAAGACTAAATTTGCTTCAAATTTTGAACTAATTAGAAAATTACAAAAAGCCTCACCCTGTAAATACCTCAGTAAACATATCCTCTTGTTATAATACTCTATGGTCACTTAGATCTCAAGGATCTACCTATATATTTCTCCTCAGTATAATGAGAGCTACAGAAAAAAACCTTCTGGTTAATGCGCAAGACTCAGATCCAATATGTTTTTATGTCTAGCCTGAAAACTTACTTTCTGCATTATTTCCATTAACTTTTTCCCATAATGTGTAGGGTGAAGAGCTGGGAAGTTACAGACACAGGGAATAAAAATAAACTGGGATGCTGGTGCTGTATACGCCTTATTCAACCTGCGGCCATATTGAATCGAAAACAAGGCTGTGAGGGTAAAAAGTGCAGCAGTGCTAACTGTGGTATTGTTGTGTATAGGGTTGTCTATTGTCTAGCCATCAAAATATAGAGAAAACATCATTTCACAAATTTCCACAGGACAAAGAACTGAAAAAAACATGGATTGTGAAAATTTGACGGGACATAGGACCTAACTTTCAGGTAACAATAATGCATTTATTTACGAATATGACTATGGTTAGTAGTATACTGGCTAATTGCTAATTTCCAATGTGCCCATGTTTATCTTCCTATAAACGCATACAAATGCTAAAATAAGCTTTTATATGTTTTACAACAACAACTAAGGTTAAATGTGAGTGTGCTTGAAACATTTCTCTCCAGAATGTTTTTAAGAACATTTACTGGAATTAAGGAAAACCTTGCGATCGTAAGTGAAACAGATATATTTTTTTGAAATTATGTTATGTAGATTAAAATACTAAATAATTTGTGATAGAAGTCAGCTGCTAGATCGTAAGCACCTTTCAGACATTTATTATGAAATAAAGATAAACATGTTTGTCAATATAACACAGAATGAGGTTACTAGGTAGAAACTTTATTTTTATGCAAAGTGGTGTGTGCTGTGTACTGTTTAACCCGTTTTAAAATCTCAATTATGTTCAAAACATTATTTCTGTTTCTGTTCTGCTTTAGACATGTAAACACAGACGGAACTGAACCTTTCTTTAGCTTTTTTATTCCGGTTAATGTTCTTAAAACACATTCCGGAGAGAAATGTTTCGAGCACACTCACATTTAACCTTAGTTGTTGTCGTTAAACATCATATATAAGCATATTTTAGCATATGTATGCGTTTATAGGAGGATACACATGAGCACAAAATTAGCAATTAGACAGTATGCTACTACCCATGGTCATTTTCTTAAATAAATGCATTATTGTTACCTGAAAGTTAGGTCCTATGTCCAGTCAAATTTTCACAATACATGTTCTTTGTGAAAATTTGTGAAAAAATGTTTTCTCTATATTTTGATGGCTAGACAATAGACACAACAATATGTCATAGTTAGCACTGCTGCACTTTTTACCCTCACAGCCTCGTTTTCGATTCAATATGTCTGCGGGCTGAATAAGGCGTATTGCAGAAATAGTTTAAGGGAGGTTTTCCTTCCCCTGGATTCTGTAAAGGTGTTTTGTGATATTAGTTGTAAAATGCACTATATAAATAAGATGGAATTACACTCAATTGATTTTTATTTAGCTAAAATGTTCAGGGCTGCTCTCAGTTTCTCGTGGCAAGTGATGGCAAAAGGGGTACGAAAGCTCCCTGGTGAGCCCTGTTTAAATCTTTTCCATCTTTAACAAAAAAATTGTGCCATGTTTTCTTTTAAAGTTGCATATTAGAAGTAGCTCTTCTGTGTGTGAGTGTGTGTTCATTGTTCAAACTTTTTCTCATTTAAATTCTTTTATTCTTCACAATAATAAGAAGAATGAGGGTCTTTAATTAATTTGGTCCACATGAATTTTTACTGAAACTATACACATGTTCCAGAGGGAAGAGCCTGTTTGGCGATGCAGCAGATTCAGCTATAAACAAGGCCAGGAATGTGCCATCCTTGTTTTTCTCGCCAACATGAATATCTTCACTACAATGAAATCCAATATGATGCAGCTGAACCTGGTTATACTATTCCTCAGCAGCCTGATCCCTTGAAGTCTCACAGAGAATTCAGAGAAATTATTATAAGTAGAGCAATTTTCTTGGAATAGTCTTATCTGTGATTTGTGTGAAAGAAATGAAAGAAATATTTTGATTAGAACAAAATGGGAGAACAATTACATTTTGCACTCTACTCCTTGAACCTTTGATAGAGTTTTGTGAGATTCAAATACTGAACACCAAAAAATGCAATTACCACTGGTTTCTGTCTTTGTTGTTACTCTGGTTTGAGTGACACCATGAAAGAACTATTGTTGGTACGCTGAAGCAGAGGTTTTCAAAGCATCCACAGCCCCCCAGATGCTTGTATTTTTCCTCTATCCCTGGTGCTTACTTTAGGACCTCTGGTGTAAATGAAGTGTATACGTGGAAATTTTTTAAAATGAAATTTAATGCATCTGAACAAGGTTGAACACCTGTATCATTTTGGATGGAATTGTTAAACCAAGAGCCATTTAGGGACCTTTGCATTTAATAGGGCAGCCCCACATAAACTAAATGAGAACTGATAATCACTCATTTTAATACATTGCATATCAAATAGGAAATATAAAAAACGTAGCATTGCTTTGTGAATGGAAACCTTAAATCCTTGAGAATCATGCAAGTGTCATTTATACTGTTGAGCTGAGTCTCCGCTCAAACTGCTGCAAAACCCTGTAATAAAAGAAGCCCTAAATGAAACTGCCCAGTCAGCACAAGCTTGTTTTTATCCTTTCTCTCTCAAGCACTCTCTCCCTCAAGCTCCTCTCAGAATGGAGATCATCTCTAATGTAGCTGAGCAGCAGTGCTGAATGTCTCGCGCTCCCTCCAAATGAGTTTTAGAGCGGGTCCCTCAGGGCCTTGGTCCCATCACAAGCCCCATTCCCTGACAGCCCTCTGGCACAAGCTTGAGAGAACCAGAGGCATCTACAAGGAGCAGCATGGGATGAGGGCCAGGAATCCCTGTATTCCTCTCATTTCTCTCTTCCAGTCCCATTCCCCTTCTTCTGCCCTCTTCAGTGTCCCCTCAGTTCTTCCAGTGACTCCAAAAGTGAGAAAATACGCGATGCTGTCCTGGTACATCTAATGCCCAGCAAAATTAAATCAGCTTTATTGATTTTATTTTCCTCAGATGATATTTTCTTCTCCCTCACTGTTGCTTTTCCAGTTCATTGCCTTCGCTGCACCTTTACCACTCCTGCCCCTGTGGTAAACATCACCCTAGAATTGATTTCCCTAAACCCAAAATCCCTCTGTACACCCAGCACACATCTCTTCTGTGGGTGGGCCAGCGAAAAACAGAGGAGAGAGCGAGCCGAAGTTTGCATAAACATGCTTTAAAACAATGTTTTTCACTAAGACAGTAAAGAAACAAAAGGGTGTTGATGATGCACTCTGTGTATTTGTATTTGAATTAGTTTCTGATGCATATTCAAGTTATGTCAGAGATTGTGCCTCAGCTTTTTGTTCCTAATGGAACAAGATTGTAACTCACTCACACAGTCACTCACTCACTTAATCAGTCAGTCAGACAGTCTTTCAGCCACTCACTCACTTAGTCACTCACTCATGTTTAGAAGGCTACAAATTCTCCACCAGACTAAGCTAATAGCAATCAAATGTTTTTTTTTTCTACTTCATTAGAATGGTGCTTTGCAGGAGTGATACATTATGCATAGTGAGAACACTACAAAAATGCTACTGGTTTCTTGTAGGTTGCACAAGATTCAAGATTCAAGATTTAGTGTCAATACAACAATATACACAGTATACAGCTTATTGAAAAACCATTTCATGCCAAAACCATTTCATGCCAAACACAACTAGAAATTATAAATAAATAAGTAAGTAAGATAAAAAGTTACTCATATTAGCTAAAGCTATATATTATAACAAAGACAGAACAGGAGACAATACAAAGTGTTCATGTGCAATTTCAGTAAAGTGACATTTTGTGCAGGCGGTATTTGAATACCAGGTTCAGGTATTTTTCATTATATTATGGACGGACAAGACAAGGACATGTGAAAATTGTGAAAGGTGCATGAGGTAGATGTGTTCAGTAACCACGTGACTGAGGTGTGCAAATAAGCATATTGATATTCTATTGACTGTAGTGCATTTGTAAATGCTTTTGTTGTCATAATTGAGACTTTTGTTGAATATTCTTCAAGGTAGAAAGCTTAGTTTGTGGTGTTTTTGTGTGTACAGTGCTTTAATGTACATTGCTTGAAGATGAACTTTCCAGTTTGTAGTAACTTTCTTTGTGTTTGTACCTCAGTCTATGTTTGTAAAAGTGTTTATGTTTATCAGTCCCTTGGTGGCAGTGGGTTGAGGGCTCTGACTGCTTGGGGGAAAAAGCTCTTGCAGTGTCTGGGAGTTCCAGTCAGTTTTGATACTACGAAGCTGTCTGCCAGATGGAAGGAGGGAGAAGAGTGCATGTGAGGGGTGGAAAGTGTCTTTCACTTTACTGTTTGCAGTCAGATTATGTGTTTGATGTAGAGGTGGGAGATGGGTGGGAGAGGGCCTCCAATGATCCTGTCTGTGTCCTCACTATCCGCTGCAGAGAGTTATTTTCAGTGAAACTGCAGTTCCCGTACCAGATAGTGGTGTAGCAGCAGAGGATGTCCTCAATTGTTCCCTGGATAAAAGATGGGAGGATGGGAGGAGGGAGACTGGCCTTTTTCAGTTTCTGAATAAAGTGAAAACCTTGTTGGGCTTTCTTCTTCTGATTCTTCTGATTGTTGTGGTGTTCAGGTTCCAGGAGAAGTCTTCTGAAATGTGCACACCCAGGAACTTCACACTGTTGACCATCTCAACAGCAGATCCGTTGATGTGTAGTGGGGTGTGAGCCGCTGACTTCTTCCTGAAGTTAACAAACATCTCTTTGATCTTCTGCCTTACATCAGTGCAGTTGCTCTATATTTTGTTTCAAAGGATGATTCCGCTGTTGGCCTTCCAAAATGTACAACTAAGGCAATTTCATTGGACAGTTGTCCTGATAAAAGTTACATATCTAATCATTTTAGCAGTGTCCTTTTGAAGAGCAAAAAATGGTGTCAAATTAAGACACTATGAATCAGGATTAACAATGCAGTATAATGGTTGTATAAATAATAATAATTTTTACTGTTATGATTTACAACATTTTGTAATGTTAATATAATGTTATATAGCTATGCTTAATCCTCCACAGTATCAATAGCATCAAAGCCCGTGCATTTTTCAGCTCTGTTATAGGGAACCAAGATCAAGCTTGTACCGAGTGTATATTTACACAAACTGCATAATTTTCAGTCAAGGGCTTAGTGTGTATCACAGAGAATCCAGTCCGCAGTACAAAGGGAGTAAAGACGAAGGGGCGGCTCAGTGTAGAGGTCCTCGATGTTTTATAACCCACAGATGGACTGATTTGCAAATCATGTTGGAACTCAACAACACCCCTAAGGAATGTTCTGCTCATGGATTCGCGCATGGGGCAGCATTCTGACACATCCAAGGATGGATGGTTGCTGAGTTGATGTTTTCAGCTTCAGTCTGTATTTACCCACCAACTGTGCATAAAATCAACACGGCTTTCTTTGCAGAAGTCTGTAATGCAGTTCAGTGCCTTCGCAACATACAAGTAGCAACCAAAGGGATTTTCTCACATTGATTTTGCGATGGTGAAACAGTTTTTGAGGGAAGGGGAGTAACGTGCAGTCTGTAGCTGATGAGACTGCCAATTCCTAGCACATTAAATATGAATGCTAAATTCTTTTTTCAATCTTGTAAATGTAAAATATACACAAACTGAGGATTGGGGGACAGTTGTGATTAATTAAGGATTGTTTAAAAAAGAGACATAACTCTTTTTTGGATCTTTTTTTTTTTACAATCCCAAGTTTATGAATGTTTTTACTTTGGTAGCACTTAGCTTTTTTAGCCAGGATTTCTGAAAGCTGCATTACTTTAGTATGTATGCATGTGTGTATGTGTGTGTCAAGCATCTATGCAGGATGTGTCACAATATCAAAAGAACATCAGTGTATTTACTAGCTGGATTGAAGCAATAGGAGAGGAAAAACAAACACATATGATGACTTAGAGTGTAACCTATCTGAAGATTGTGACATATCTGAAACCTGTGATTTGCTTTTGCCCTCAGTAAAACCCCTGGGCGTATGAGTGTGTTAGGGGTTCACTGACATGAAACTAGGTTTTATTTTATCTCTGAAGGGTAAAATAGTCTGTCAGATGCTGGAAAGGGGATTGGGGGACAGTTGTGATCAATTAAGGAAAACGATCGTTTCAGAAAATGACATAACATTTTTGCATCTTTTTATACAACCCCAAGTTTAAGAGAGACCCTTGTTTTTCAACTTGGAAGAAAATAATGTTGGCAAATGGTGGGAAATGACATTTGCAGAGATGTATATTCAAGGGGATATCAATAGAAAATCACAGGAGCAGTGATACAAAGGCGGCATTGGTAGCATTTATTGGAGCTAAAAAACCTTGAAAACACAGAATAACATAACCTGGCAAACTTTCCAAAGGTTTAATAAAGTGTTTTTTTATTGATGGTTAAAAATAAGATCATAAACACCAATTTCTTGTGAGTGATTTTAAGTTAAGGAAAATTGATACCAATGTAACATGTGAGGGGTACAAAGACTTTAGTGGCATTCTTTATGATGCGCAAAACGCTCAAAAGTAACAGCTGCAACAATGATTTTTATCGGCCAGGTTGACCTTCATTTCCACCACATCGCTGGCTATCTCTCTGTATTCCGGGGGACTGGTTAAGGTCAAGGGCCCCAGGCCTTGGTCACCTGATCCTGATAGGCCAGTAAGAGAGGCCTCACGCAGGAAAGGTCCAGAAGGAGGAACAAGAAGGCAGGGAGAAATAAATGAAGCAGAGTAAGATGTTTTTATACAGCAGGTGGGCGACACATCTGCTCGGTGGCACCCGATGGCCACGCTTCAGGTCCATCATGCTCTGAGTGAGCCTGAGTGGGGAAGAGAAGGAGAGCACTAGGAAAACAAATTCACAGTCAAGCAAGTCCAAACTCTTGAACTCATTTTGAAAAGGCGAGTGGTGGAGCATGTGCACTTACCCCTGCTGATTTAAGGAGGAGGGCGGCATGCTAAAATGTGCCTGTGAGGTGTTTAAAACCTTATTTGACCCAAACAGCAGATGTGAAGAGAGAGGGTATGAAGATGGCCTTTCCAGAATCTACCCACCCATGTCAAATGTCCTGAAAGCAGCACTTTGCTTTTCGGCTGGGACTTCTGAAAGCTGCAGTACTTCAGTATGTATGCATGTGTGTATGAGTGAGTCAAGCTTTTATGCGAGATGTATCTCAATATCAAAAGCACATCAGTGTATTTACTAGCTGGATTGAAGCACTAGGGGAGAAAAAACACACATATGATGACTTAGAGTGTATCACATATCTGAAACCTCTCATTTACATTTGACCTCAGTATAACCCCTGGGTGTATGAATGTGTTAGAAGTTCGCTGACATGAAAGTATTATTATTATTTTTTATCTCTGAGGGGTAATAAAGCCTGACAGATGCTGGAAGGTGTGTGAATCCAACGATATTTTGAATGAGGTATCTCCTGAGGCCTTAGCGTGAGAAATTCTCAGGAAAGCGAAGGTTGGGGGGATAGGTTTAACATTGTTTTCACTTCACGTCTGGGCAGAAAACAGATCCAGTTAATTCTCTGGTATGAGGTCAAGGATTGCAGTATAGAGTACAACAGACATGTGAATGATGTTGGTTCTGTTTTTCTAAGCATGCTTCCACATGCTAATGCAATTATGATATGTCCTATATTTCCTTTTTCTTGTCAAGAGATAACAATTCACAATCTTTAACAGTTAAAGACAAATAGTTTACTGCAGGAGTATAAACAAGAGCTTATTTTTAACACGTAATGATGAAAGTAAGTGGGATGTCCACCTGCCTGGCAACACATAGGTATCTGAAGGCTTCAAATCAAGAGGAAAGTAAATCAAGGCTATCATTCTGTTTACATGTTCCCTGGGATAAAAAGGTAGGTGGGTTTGTTTTGTTTTGCTAGTGAATTTCATGCTCATTATTAATCTCATCATGAAAAAGAAAATGCCTTTATGAATACTGATCTGAAATCTCATGTTGAAGTTGAATTGCTCTCAACATCATAGTCCTTGATATTATAAACATTCAGTTAAATCCCACCCAATGTTTAGGAACATTGTTAATTATTTCAGGAATGTGACAGCGAGGGACTGGAGTATCCACTGAGTCAGGGAAGCGGATCTCAGGATTGTTCCAAAAGAATCATAATTAATAAATAGAATACAATGAGGTGCCTGATTATGAGCTTGATCTTCATGTGAGAAATGAATTCCCTTGTATGCCAAGTGGCCAGTTCGTTAGATCCACCTACCATGCAGCTGCCCTCAGTGGTCATTTGATCAGGCACACCTGCCATGTAGGTGCAGTCTGTATGTTTACAATTATAGAGCCCACAATTACCTTGTCCAGCAGTGGAAATGGTCCACTACAGGAGCCATAGTGGGTTTATGATCAGAAAGTGGCCACAGATATGAAGTGCCAGGGTAAGGCATTGTGCTGGGATGAAGTACACGCTCTACCTGTACACCTACTGAGATAGTGGCCAGTCAGTGTATATTTGTACTTGTAAAAAACAAATACAAAGAAACAAATAAATACGAGAGAGAGAGAGAGAGAGAGAGAGAGAGAGAGAGAGAGAGAGAGAGAGAGAGAGAGAGAGAGAGAGAGAG
>JBBMFX010026758.1:0-12182 GCA_037832545.1 Rhabdalestes septentrionalis | reverse complement strand
AAATCACCAGCTGTAGTCACTCATAATCACTCACAAGAATTTAAGAGGCCATGCTATGAAGCTCAGTTCACTGACAAATTTCTAAGTCACCAAAATTGCTGTTTGTATTGTTGCTGTATGTATATTTTTGACCCATAATAAAGTAATAAAAGAACCAAACTTCATGAATGTTTTTGGTGACAAAGAAGTATCTGTTCCAATCACTCTATCAGAGAAAAATCTAATATTTAGAAATAACGGGACACTCGGTAGAGCCATTATATTATGTTCTTTACAAGTGTATGTAAACTTTTGACCCCAACTGTATGTATGGTATACTGGTTCACCTAAATTATGCATGTTATGTGAATATTTAAATTTTAAATTTAAAAATAGGAACTTTTATATCAGTACCAGGCCATTGCATATGTAAAAATGTTCTGTTTGCAATCCATTTATTTACTGGATCCAAACCAACTCTGTAGAATCAAAACTGAAACTGGTGTTGTGCAGTCCTAATATAAACCCATGAAACCCATAGTAATTTTCTTCCCAGCACTCAGCACAGCTGTCTAGATGCTGCATTCTAAGGCAGTGTTGCGGCATTGGTGGATAGTTTTATGGTTTTCAGTTTCGGTCACATGTCTTTGTTGGTCACAAATACACACAACGCACATATACACACTCATGCACACCAGCAGTTTTTCAAAGTATTTTGGATTGAAATTTCCAAACTTTATTGAGAAACTGCCCGTGTGCATGAGTGTCTATATGTGCGTTGTGTGTATTTGTGGCCAATAAAGACATGTGACCGAAACTGAAAACCATAAAACTGCAGCTAGCGTCTAACTTGTGTTTTTTCTTTCTTTCTTTTAACCATTTTTCTGTTATATGTGTAATATAAGTAAACTAGATGTGGAATGCCATTAAAAATAAAAATATAATTAATTACAAGCTCCGATTAATTAATATAATTTTATCACACACATTTTTGCTGTACAAGTTTTAAAAAAAAATTTTATTACCGACTTTCAACATCACTTTTTTATTTAATAAGTGTTTTTACACTGTTCATGAGTAGTAATAGTCACAGCATGCATAAATATGACCTAATATTCTTAGGCCAATCAATCTATCTATAAGGTGCAGTTTAACATAATGTACAAACAAGCACATGGGTTCTGATGAATTATGATGCCTTGTTGAAAAATGCTACTGTGGCACAAATCGACTATCAGTTAAGGCTAGCCTATTAAAACCTACTTTAAGCTCATACAGTCTTTTTATAACACTGATAATGATGAAAAATAGACAACTAATATGCACAATCAGAGAAAAATAAATAGAATTTAAATATAACACTGAGAAATGCCACCGTGAAGCAGGTTGTTCTGACAATTTATGCTGATAATGCTAGTGTAGTGCAAATCAACTACAGAGTCTATCGATCAATGAAGTTTATACAGCAGCACAGATGCATGGCCGGGGCACTGAATCCCATGACTGTGGAACTGCACATGCACAAATGGGTCTTGATGGATAACATGTTTCAACACAACACCAGGCCCCTAATAAAAACGAAGGAAAACATTTTACCATTGACTGTAATTTTAACATATTGCAATCTATGTTACAACTGCAAAATGGCACAGTAAATATCTAAGCCGCTTAGATATTTTTTGTTTATTTAATGTATTTTTTTGTTCTTTCTTTCATTTTTTCTTTCTTTCTTTCTTTCTTATCTATTTCTTTTTCTGCCTTGTCCATTTTTCTGATTACTTCCTTTCTTCTTTGTTTGTTCATTTGAGTGTTTATTTCGCTCTTTCTTTGTATGTGCATTAACACACACACAAAGAATATTAAAAAATGAACATTTGTTTTATGTAGTGTCTACTTAATCTGTTTACATTTTAATTAAATTTAGATATTTACTCTGTTAAAAGCATTTTGATTGTCTCAGAATGACACTGTGTTGTTTATCCTCGCTTTTGGAACTAAACCTTGTATCTGCATCTTTTTGTTTTCATTTTCATAATTAAAAAAACTGTTCACACTGTACTGAAAGAGCAGAAATCTGACAGTAACACTCCAATATGTCATAAAATAAAACCTTGTTACATTATTATCTATTTAAAGAACCATTTGTTTTCCTGTAGTAATTTTGTGGGGATTTTTGTCTTGGCAGTGATGAAAGTGATGGTAAAGCAGAATCAATTTTTTCCCATACATCTTTCAGTATTTTCTTTTGTGATAAATTGGGACCACCCTTTAACTACACCATCCTCTGTTGTTGCTGTTTGTCTTTCTTTTTTTTCACACTTCTTTTATGTGTGAAATTGGCTGTGTATATATGACAGTGTGAGACAGAGACGATACTTTGTTTTGTCCTTTCGCTTTCGTATTTGCCTTATCAGGGATGGCATTAGCCACAGTTAAGCATGACGCTAATGTGGGTTTGCACTACTTCCTGTTCTTGCTGCCACTTCCTGTTTACATTAGCACTCTGCCTTCACTCATGTTTACATCTTAATTGGCTGCTTGGAACTCCTCAGTTGTCTCCATTGTAATGTTAATGCTTTTAAAATATTGTATGTTTGGAGTGTAGTCAAGGATAAGTTTTATTACACACTACACACTTACTGCACTACATGTGTTTTGTTCACTTATAACACAGTTATCATGCTCATCACACAATTCTTAGACTCTTGTTGCTCAGTCATTCCCCATTATTACACACTTGTTATGCAGTACACATTTAGCCAAAGAGAAAAAGATTGGGGAGGCATGTTCGGAGACAGGTGGAGAGAAGGAGAGTAGAAGTGAGGGTGGGGAATGTTGGCAGTATTACAGGTAGAGTGAGAGATTTAGCTGATATTATGGAGAGAACATAGGCTGATCTATTGTGAGTGCAGGAGATCAAAAGAGAAGTAAAAATTTGAGGAGATTTAAGATTGTTCTACCACGCTGTGGATGGTTGGAGTGATGGGGTAGGTGGTGTTGTTATGGAAGATTATGTTAGGAAGGAAGAGTTTTTCAAATGTAAATAGAGTGTCAGACTAAGGGATGAGTGTAAAGTTAGAAATTGGGCAAATGCCCTGCAGTCGTGAGAGTAAGGGCAAGTTGAGGAGACCTTTGAGAGATAGAGATGTGCTCTGCAAATTAGAGAAATAAGGGTCAGCAGGACTAAGACAGGGCCGTGGAATGCTGAGGATGCAGGGTGTAGAGCTGGATGTATCATTTACTTGGGGTCAACTGTCCAGAGTAATGTAAAGTGTGAAATAGTGGTGAAGAAGAGAGTGCAGGCACAATGGAAAGGGTGGAGAAGAGTAGCAGGCGCAATTTGTGACAGGCTGGAGTGTAAGGGAATGTAGTGAGACCAGCTGTGTTGTCTGGTTTTATGATTTGGAGACACTAAGTGACACTAAAGAAAAGTCAGGAAGATTTGCAGTGGGAGTGACGAGGACGGTAGAATCAGGAATGATTTCCTTAGAGGGACAGCTCGAGGACCTTAGGAGAAGTCAGTGAACTGAGACTGCGTTGGTTTGGACATGTGCTGAGGAGAGACTATGAGTGTGTTGGGAGAAGGATGCTGAGGTCAGATTCTGAGTGTGTTGGGAGAAGAATGCTGAGGTCAGATTCTGAGTAAGTTGGGAGAAGGATGCTGAGGAAAGGCTGAGGATGTTTTGTGGAAGATGCTTAGGAGAGACTCTGATTGTGTTGGGATACAATGATCAGGAAGTTGGTTTACTCAGGGCAATCATCAGGCATTGCACTCTGGTTGTGCTGACTCCTGTGCATTCCCTTAATGAGGGAATGCGTACTGCATAATTTCTGATAGTGGGGAACTGCATCCGCCTCTCCCTTGATTTTTGGCAGCTGAGAGCCTAGTGGTTAAAGAGTTTACCTGCAATCAAGAAGTTGTGAGTTTGATTCCCAATACTGATAAATGCCTCTTGAGCAAGATGCAGAGGACAGAAGGAAGTGGAGATGTTTGATATGCTCATACAGGATGAGGCTGTAACCAGACTGAACTTGATTATGCTTTAATGCATGAATGCTTAAATAAGCTGTATATGAATGTGGGAGAAATACAGATACACATTCGTAAACAATTTTTTGCATGAATCCAAAGGTATTTTCCCACAGACTGTGACAGTTTCCTAAACGTATGACTAATGTTGGACACTTTTTATTCAAATGTAAATAAAAACTGAGAAGTTTTTTTCCACAATGGTACCTCTTGTGCATTGTCTTAATATCTTCTGGGAGATACCTGTGTCATTTCCAATTAAGAAGAAACTTGCTTTTTGAATAAAATAAATTGTCATTAAATTGTAAAGGAAATAATGTGAAGTATTGCCTACCAGAAAGGCACCAAAATTGCATAGAGTTCAAAAATAGATCC
Organism: Rhabdalestes septentrionalis; assembly: GCA_037832545.1. Classification (NCBI taxonomy): domain Eukaryota; kingdom Metazoa; phylum Chordata; class Actinopteri; order Characiformes; family Alestidae; genus Rhabdalestes; species Rhabdalestes septentrionalis. The sequence continues at coordinate 7,798 of JBBMFX010026758.1, read as the reverse complement.
TCACCACCATCCTCTTGCATCTCATACTGCAGAACTTTTAAACTGGAAAGTAAATATTGGGGTGTTTACAATCAATCCGCTGCTCTAAATCAAGTTGTGTGTCAGACTTGAGCAGACAAACAATATCCTGAGTAAATTGAAGCTAAATACGCACATAGCTGCTTTATCATAACTAAACCTTCGCAGGTGTCTCTTTAAGTATGACAGACATAATTTATTTAGCTCTCTTCTCTGGCAGAAAAACTCTTATAACCTGAAATCAGTCACATAGGCGTAGCATACTTTTTAATGTGATAACTGCATCAAATGAGGCATAAAACTATAAATCAGGACATCCATTTCAGTTTCATCCATTTTACAGTAACCACGAATACCACATGTAAAAACTCCCACAGATGATACACCATGTTTTTACAGGATTGTGATTTCGTGTAGAGTTGTAACGTGGGGGTGGATTTTCTATCAGTGTCTTACTGTTGTCATGGTATATTACATTACCGTCACTGCCAGAACAAATGTCCAGTATATATTTTTGCTTTAGTGATGTCACAATAACCAACTCAAATATATCGATATACACTCTGCCCCTTCGCACTGTGGAGTGTCTCAAGCTGATCTGCCTATTTAGTCATATACAACATAGGGCAACCAATCACAATATAGGTAGTATACATACATTAGAAACAAAAACAGGCTGTTTTAATTGTAAGCAATAAAAAGGCTAATATGGTCATGTAAAAATCAATAAAAATCCACAGGGTAATAAAATTAAACTGGGTGGGATTATATTGAGTGTAAAGAACTGTTTCTGGCTCAGTGTTTTAACAGGGTAGTGCAGTGAACATAAAAGGTCCTCTGAAAAAATGTCAGTTTTGGCCTAGTGATGACCAGTCAACTTGATACTGATTTGTGTGTGTGTTTGTTTGTGTGTGAGAGAGAGACAAATAGGGAAATCTTTCACTGTGTTTTATTTCTTTTTTGAGAACTGATGTTTGGCCTGTGGCTGATTGTATGAATTGTGTTTCTTCCCTTTTCTAGGTATCAGTCCACCGTATTGCAACTTGTTTGCCCTGATGAGGGAGAGTGACCGCATGTGGTATCCACCCACTCATGTCTTTAAAGCAGACCAGTCCGCCAATGAAAAGCTCTTGTTCAGAATAAGGTAACCATTTGGTGTGACATCAGTGTGTATATATTCTAAAGAACAAGCATGGGCTTTTTTCCAGAAACATTTTACAGATAATAGGGTGTCCAGTCAACAAGAACATCATATGTATTGACATCTAAGTTCACCCGAGAGGTTTGTTCCAGAGTATTTTACTGGTTTGCACTTCTAAGAATGGACTGATTTGGAATTTATCTTGGTGGATGTATAAGCTGGATCAGATTCTGGTTTTCTGCTACCATTTGGGGGAAAAAGGTTCCCATTTATCCATACATCCACAGTGCAGAATGTTGGAGTTTGTTGATTTTTCTAAGGGAAAACATAACACTGTGTGAAGCTATTGCCTACAAATTAAGAAAAGTACATCAGATAGCTCAGTTTAGTCTGCACTTCTGAACTTTAGTGCCTAACATGCAACACATGTTCAGTCCTGCTTTTAATTTGTGTATTTAAATTGTGTATTTTCCTTTCTGCAGTCATGAAAAGAAACTCACATTGAAATGGCTTTACAGGGTGTCCTGGAGTTATGACACAGATCCATTCCTATGACAGTGATGTTACCCAAATTTTGTTGTAATTCGAAACACACCTTAGTCCAAGCCAAATACTGATCCCCATACAGCTGTAAAATCATAAAAACACACCTAAGACACAGGAAACAGACATACATTTACTGTGCTTGTACACCTCCTGTAGATGGATTTAGCTACATCCTGATTGTTCAAGCACACCACAGTTATTTTCTGTCCTAAAATATAACCTGTCTACAAGCAGAATTTGAATTAGGGCAAATAAATGTAAATAACAGATAGTAGTAAAAGCATTTACTGAGGTTTGTCATCAGTCTTCAGAATCAACTTTTGAATATGTGCTATTGCATATTTAGAAGGTAGTGCTGAAATATTTGTGTTCAGATGTTGGTTGTAGTATATCACTTTGTCTTGTGATTAATAATTAATCAAGTAATAGCATACACATGATATATAACCGCAGATATTTATTATACCAAAATGTTTGAAATTTGTTACTATGAAAACACATCACATCCTGTTAGTTTGGTTTTCCTCTCTTACAGTGATGCTCACAAAATGATTGGTAGGCCAGTTTGTAATGTTAAAGACAAATTGATAATCTCAGTTGTGCATATCAACTGCTAAAATTGCATCTTGTCAGGGATGATTTTTTATATGAAGACAATAGTACTATAGTGACTTTGATTGATTTGAAGATGGTAATGTAACTAAAAACTATATTAATGGTTGTATAAGGTCCATGGTCAATTAGAATGTGATTGCAATTAGTTATTTAATTTTATAATATCAAAGACTGTATATGTAATTGAACGGTCAGAGATATACAGTTGTGTTCCAATAAATTAACTTTTGAGATTGCAGCCGCGTCAAAGAGCAGCAGCCAATCAGCAGTTAGGTGACGTAAATAACACTCTCGGTTCTGCTCCTTTTAAACCACCTGCCTCTGAGTAAAGCGGCATTTCACTATCCCAAGACACACTTTGTTTGTATTCTCTTGACAGTCCCAAAAAAAAGTTTTTTAATATGAAATGTAACTGAATATAAGTTAATATTTATGTTACATAAATTATATTATTTCTTAATTAGCACTAAAATGGAGGAAAAATAAAATATCGGCACAAAAAAAGCTGTGACATCCGCATTTTTTGCTTTTGTGACTTCAGAGGCTGATCCGCCATGACTCCACTGAGCAATCCAGCATGGGGACAAGGGGGCATGGGGGATCCGGCCCGGATGTCAGCAGAAAAATGCGGAGGATGTCGGCATTTTCTTCAAAAGCGCAGGGATATCAGCGAACAGTTAGTGGTTCAGTTCTCAGAAATAAATCTGTGATGGACTGTAACCCTGACTGCTGATCTGCATTAAATTTTTGGGTTACTGTATACCCTTATTTCACCCCTATTATACTTGTTGAAATGCAATTAGCACAGCTACACAGTATAAATTGGAAACCAGTTTGGAACACTGCAATTTTTTTTTTCTCTCAAATTTTAGAACCTGAATATTTATTTTTGTAAACAACAGGGGTCAAAATCTTGTTCATTCTCTTTCTGTTTCTTCTCTCCTCTATAGGTTTTATTTCCCTGGCTGGTATGGTAATGGATCAAGTAATGCTCATCGTTATGGTGTCACTAAAAACTCTGAGGCTCCTGTGCTAGATGACATTACCATGGCCTATTTATTTGCCCAAGTAAGTACAGATCTGTTTCTTTGTGCTGAGGTTTACAGCAGTCACCCTTCCTTAATCAGGAGTATTACTTTGAAAAAGGCCATACATTTGCATTAAATTAATGACATGTAGCAGACCCTCTTATCCAGAGTGACATACATCAACGCTCAATTAGTCCTCATCTGCATGTACTACTGCTGTGATGTTTTATACTGTCTTTTTTCTTTTCTTCTTTTTCTTTGTTTTCTTCCCTCTCACTCTGTCATTCTTTCAGTGGAGGAGTGATTTTGTGGATGGCTCTGTCAGTGTCCCTGTCAGCCATGATGCTCAGGAGGAGTGTTTGGGAATGGCCGTATTGGACATGATGCGGATTGCTAAGGAAAAGTCTCGCTCAACAGTCGACATTTACAATGATAGCAGGTACGCAAATAGTCACAGGCCAGATATGACAAACATCACACACTCACACTGCAGTGTTTGTGCCTGAATGCCAGAAGAGTGCCTGTAATTATTGCTGTGTGAGTAACACCATTGTTGCCTTATTTACATATGCATCTACTTTGAAATGTAACACATATAAAAGGACCGTTTCTACTGTAATGTTGTGCTATAACCAATTATTAAAACAGAACCAGATGTAGAATGGGTGCTAAATACATTTAACTTGTTAAGTAGAATTTAATCAGCGTTGACAGACCATTTATTTGGACTGACCACTTAGCAAGTATTTTCAGGATAATTGTGAATTGTGTCTAAATAAGGTATTCTTTTGTAGGTATTTTTGTGTGTGTGTGTGTGTGTGTGTGTGTGTGTGTGTGTGTGCCTGCGCGTGCGTGCGTACCTGAATGTGTTCTGACAGGAAATTAGGTTGTTAGCAATCATAACACACTCATTTAGCCACTAGAAGAGTGGCCATGAAAACTTAATTGTGAGCACACTTATCACCTTCTCACACACACTCACCCAAGCAGAGGCAGTAACTAACTGTCTGATTAGATTACACTCAGGGACATCAGATCTTCATAGCCTTGTAAGAATGTGTGTGTATGCTCTTGTCATCTCTCTAACTAAATAGATCCACTTTTTACACTTTTTACACAGATTTTTTGCTTGTGAAGTAAAGTAGTTCATCCCTAACTGTCCAGTTGAATTAAAAATATGATTGTTTTCTGTCATTTAAATTTCAGGTGTGTTTTCTGACCCAGAAAAGTAAAACATTCACACTATTTATGACTTAGCAGTGATCAGAATGTGCAAGAGTATGTTGAGCATAAATGTCTAAGCAGCTTTGTCTAAGGAATAAAGAACACTGTTCAGGAATCAAACTTAAGTGTAGCCTTTTTCTGCCAAGTTGACAATTTCTTCATATTTATCTGGAGAAAAATTTTTTTACGCTTAATAAATGATGCTGATGTGTTCTTAGTAGGTGCTACCGATGGTGGCTGCTGGTCAGAATGGGCACTCAGAACAGTCTGCAGCTAAAGAGATACAAATGCAGCAAGCAGTCACATGCTAAGTGTTGTGACACCTTTCTTCCGTAACCTACATGAACATTTTTCAGCAGTTTGTACAATGATAGCTCTTCTGTGGAATCAGACCAGAAGGATGAATCTTCACACCCCCCTGCCATATATAAGGCTTTGGGTGCTCATTGCGTGTTTACTCTGAATGTTGGGTGCTTGTGAGCCATGAGCTTATTATAAATATTTATATACTCACTCTCTGTATCACTTTCTCTCTCACTGTATCACTCTCTCTCCCTGTATCTCTCTCTCCCCCCCCAGCTATAAGAGTTTTCTCCCTAAAGAAATGCGGGCTCATATCCAGGATTACCATTTTGTCACTCGGAAGCGGATCCGCTATCGTTTCAGAAAGTTTATTCAGCAGTTTAGTCACTGTAAAGCAGCCCTGAGGGACCTGAAGCTGAAGTATCTGGCCAGTCTGGAGAATTTGCAGCCCGCATTTTACACCGAACGCTTTCACGTTTCTGAGCCATCCATCGGCAAAGTCACCATTGTTGTCACTGGCAACCACGGCATTCAGTGGACCAAAGGGAAAGACACAGACATACTGGTATAGTCAAACTTGGATTCTAGAGCTCATTATTATTCAGTAAATATTGTCAGGCTGCAAAGTAGTACATGTACGATATAATTAAAATATTTGAGTAATCTACAATTATATTTTTCACACACACCCTTATTTTCTGTTTCTGTGTGCAGAAAGAGGACCTGCAGGTATACTGTGATTTCCCTGAAGTTATTGACATCAGTATCAAGCAGGCCAGCAAAGATGGGTCCATCGAGAGCCGTATTGTCACCATAAACAGACAGGACAGCCAGACTCTGGTATAAAACTGTGGTTTATGTCTGACATGTAGTATATGTTACAAAATGGTACATTTTGTTTTACCATTCTTTTTTATCTAAGTTATTTGAACACAGTAGACACCCTTTACATCGTGCAATGTTTATAACAAATTTACAAGGTCCAAAAAGATTTCAAATTGAATGTCTTTACTATACATTACATAAAATGTAAATAATTTTAATGGTCCCTTATTTTAAATTAACCGTTTTGTAGATTTTGAAGCTGTTGCAAACAAATCACTCAAACCAGAGATGGATCTTGAGTTTAAACGGAATGGATGCCATTTAATAAATGAAGCACACATTTATTTTTAAATTAATATTTCCTCTCTCTCTTTCTTTCCCCATGACTTTTTTTTATCTGTCTTTAGGAGTTAGAGTTTCACTCATTGATGGAGGCCCTGTCCTTCGTGTCTTTGATTGATGGCTATTACAGACTAACTACAGATGCTCATCATTATCTGTGCAAAGAGGTGGCGCCCCCTAGGCAGCTTGAGGCCATTCGGAGTAACTGCCATGGTCCTGTCTCGTGAGTTCACACACGCACACACACACACACATACAAAAACACACACATGTAAATTCTAGGAGTGGAATCATATTATATTTGTTTATAAGGAATGTGTATTTAGAAATAAAATTATATATAGTTTATAATCTTATAAGATACAATAATTACATACTCTTACTTTACCCTTAAAACAAAGCAACTGATGGGATGATTTCTGTTACTTTGAGGATTAACCAATTAGTCAATATCAGTATACAGGAATTCTAGTCTCCAGTATATCAATACTGAGTGAGGTTTATGTTTGCCCACCAAAGATTGATCTAATTAACAGCTGAACATGACCGCGGCTATTTATTCCAAAGACTAGCAAAATAAACATTTAATGTTGTGAACTTTATTTTGATCCGTGACACCACTGCTGTCTGGATAAACAGAAATCCTGTAAAACTTGTATCTCCATATTTAATCTAATTTTGTCCCAAGTCCAAAGCAAATGCTTATAGCTTTACCTGTGGAGAATGTTTAAACTGCAGAGAAAACTTTCAGATTAACCCATGTAACCTGTTTATTTTTGCAGATTGCAAATGAATCTCTAAGCCTATTAAAAAAAAAATTCAAAAGCAACTTATTAGTTATAAATGAGAAATTTTGAAAGATCTCATTCAAATAAAAAGATGACAAATCTCATGCTGTTCTATAGTTTAACATGCCCAATCACAAAGATGAATCACCACATCAACCATACCATCATCATATGAATCACTTTCTAGCTGTGGCACAACCTTCATGTTACTTTTTATCCATAACATCATTTTCACATTGCATTTTTCATTATGGAGTGTTTAAAAATAAAAAACAAATAACAAAAATGTTTAGAATTCCCACCTTTGATTTCTGTCACTATATGACTCTGGTTTTAGAATGGAGTTTGCTATTAGTCGAATGCGTCGATGTGACAGTGCTAAAGGAATGTACATCCTGCGCTGCAGCCCAAAGGACTACGACAAGTACTATCTGTCTTTTGTGGTTGGGGTGAGTGAAATGGTGTGGATTTTGTGAAGGTAGATGAAATTAGAGGAAATAAAGAGGAACACTGTTATGTAAATATCAAGTCAGGTATTTTTTTGGCACTAGAATATAAAACAGTGAAATAACAGATGAGCAAAAATCTGGATTTTTGGTGTCCGGGAGGTTCAACAAACCCGGGACACTCCAAGGAGTTTTAAGTTACAAAAAATTCAAGCGCAACATTCAAAACACCTGAAAAGAAATATTTAAAGCTGCTAGCAACATACACATCCAATCACGTTACAGTGGATGGAGCACCCTGTTACCCAGCAGCAATGACCTGGAAACAAACACAACCAGATAAAGCTAGAAAGAAAAAATATATAAATATAAACATAATTTTAAAAGCAATAATAACATTCATTATTATTATTATTATATACACATTTTTGCATAGTAACATGCGTGTGTGTGTGTGTGTGTGTGTGTGTGTGTGTGTGTGTGTGTGTGTGTGTGTGTGTGTGTGTGGTATATGCGCATACA
>JBBMFX010026720.1:0-12183 GCA_037832545.1 Rhabdalestes septentrionalis | reverse complement strand
ACACAATTTTCATGCAAGAATATACTCCCTTTGTTCAGAGAAAGACATTCATTTTCCATACATGTTTCGAACAAAATAAAAAAAGAAGAGGGATGGGATATTAAAATATTCTTCTTCAATGTCAGAAGGAATTATTGGCCTGCGGGCATCTTCACATTGCCAAATTTGGCCCTCTTTGCATAAAGTTTGGACACCCCTGCCTTAAGATGACCAAAATATCTAATATGAACAAAAGCTATTTCTTGCAGTGGATTCTATGGGCACCTAAAATAATTTCATAAAAACAGAGATAAAATTAATTGTCCGTGTTTCAACTGTTCTTGACTTCTGTTTATTTCCTGTCCAAGGTAGTCAAAATGGTTACTGCTCGATGGTTTGATCTCTTCCATTTATATACATCTTTGGCCACCAGAAGGCCCTTTGGAGAAAAGAGATTTTGATTGACCCCCGGGTGACCAGCGATGGTGAATGAGTGAGCCTACTGGATGGTTTTCAACTGTAAATCGGAGGGCACAAAGAGTCGTCCAGGCAGAGAGGCTGCTGGAGGGGGCTCCAAGGCCTGCCCCTGGTGGACTCTAACTTCTATCTCCCACCGGAGAGGCAAAACAACTACTTCAGATGGTATTATAGGTGCGGGGTCCATCCACAGATTTTCCTTCCCATATGGTTGTGAAAGAGTGTCATCCTTTGTCTTCTTCAACCCCAGACAGGTAGAGATGGTAAAATCGAACTGTTCAAAGAACAGTGCCCACTGCGCCTGACAAAGATTCAGTTGTTTTGCATGCTGGATGCCTATGAAATTTTGGTGACCGGCCCAAACCACGAATAGGTCACGGCTGCACTGAAGCCAATGATGCAAATCTTCCAGAGCCCACTTGATGGCAAACATTTCACAGTCCTCTACGCCTTAATGAAGCTGAGTGGGAGTACATTTTCTGGAAAAAAACAACACGGGTGCAGATTATGGCTGGACTGCATTGGGAGAGAACAGCTCCTACACCCACATCAGAGGTGCCCACCTCCCCAACTAATGGTTTGGCAATGTCTGAATGAATGAGGAAGGGTGCTAGTCCACGCTTGCTTGAAGACCTCCATCAGATCTCTGTATGGTGATGGAATTGTGCTGGCTTTGACATCGGAGACAGGGCACTCCTCAGAGCACGTCGCAGCCGCCACCACGAGAGAGTGCTCTCAACATGTCGAACCCCATTGAAGAATTTATGTTGCCTCCAGGAGATAAGGGGACTGAGTTTGAGAACACACAGATAGCCCAGGATGATGGGAGGAGAAGTGACGTGACAAGGAAGGGCAGCTTTTTGTGGTGGTCATCAATAACCAAGTGAAGTTGTTCAGTGATGTGAGTGATGGGACTATGATTAAGGGGTTGACCGTCAATGGCTGTGACTTTTAATGGCTGGGATAATGCTTCAATGCTCACAAATAGCTGAACAGTATAATTATGGGCAATAAAGTTGAAAGCTGCTCCTGAATCCACAAAAGTGGTGGCTCTGACCTGTTTGTGGCTGAACTGAATGTGTACTTGGACCATAATACGGGAAACGGTTGGTGGAAAGTAGGCTGAATCAGACAACCCAGGTGAAGACCTTCGCTTCCTCATTGGATCTGACCATTTCCTGGATAGAATGGGTAGATGGCATGGTGGTGATCCTGTGATGCCCAGTATGTGAACATCCCCCTCAAGATACTGATGGGCTCACTCCGCCGGGTTCAAGGAAGCGCGCCCCAACTGCATGGGTTACCTGGCTCCTGATTTGGTGTCTGACGGATGTGGAGGACCATGGAAATTGGTACGCACAGTACAGGCCAAATGTTTGTACACACCTTCTCATTCAATGTGTTTTCTTTATTTTCATGACCATTTACATTAGTAGATTCTCACTGAAGGCATCAAAACTATGAATGAATACGCGGATTTATGTACTTAACAAAAAAGGTGAAATAACTGAAAACATGTTTTATATTCTAATTTCTTCAAAATAGCCACCCTTTGCTCTGATTACTGCTTTGCACACAGGTGTTTACTGCTAAACACCTCTGGGAACTCCTTCAAGACTGTTGGAAAACCATTTTAGGTGACTACCTCTTGAAGCTCATCGAGAGAATGCCATGACTGTGCAAAGCAGTAATCAACGCAAAGGGTGGCAATTTTCAAGAAACTAGAATATAAAACATGTTTTCAGTTATTTCACCTTTTTTTGTTAAGTGCACAACTCCATAGTTTTGATGCCTTCAGTGAGAATCTACCTATGTAAATGGTCATGAAAATAAAGAAGACACATTAAATGAGAAGGTGGTGTGTCCAAACTTTTGGCCTGTACTGTACTAAATGGCGTAGTTAGTGGCGTGGGCAGGAAGAAGACGGCTTGGGACGAGGGCTCATAGTCTCATCGATGCACATGCACAGCTGGATCATACCCTTATACATGTCAGGAAGATCCTATCCCATCAGATGGTTGGTCCTTAATATGAGTGGCCAGGCCCTCGTAAAAAGCCGTCCTGCGGAATCGGCCCACCCCGTTTGCACGGTGAGGGTGTGAAATTCTGCGCGTATTTACTCACCGGATGGTCTCCCTGCCACAGATGGTATAGTTTATACTCCACCTCAATGGATTTCCCATCTACACCATTTCATTTCTCCGGGAGTGATAATTTAGGTCAGAATTGTGGGGTTGAATTAGATGACAGGAGTTTCGGAGAGAGCTTGCTGCAGAAAGGCAACCTTTTTTAATCCAGACACCTCTTGCTTAAACTGCTCTATTCCTCTGGCCCATTCCGCTGAGCTCACACTAGCGGGCATGTTCATTCTGTCACAGTAGAGAGTGAACACAAATGCACCGTTCCATTAGAGTTTGTCTGTGTAGCATGTTGGAAGAGCCTAAGCGCAGAAAGAAGCAAGAAGGCTGGTTATTCACGCACTTTGATCTATAAATGCTCTGCATTTCCACCAGAACCTGTGTTCACAATAATGCATAGAGAAGTGAGTACTCACGCGAAAACCTGAATAGAGACGGCAGGGCAAGAGTTGAGACTCAATGAACGAGTAATTGTACTAAACATGGTTCCTGTTTATATACTGGGTGACACATTCATTTCCTGTGACTTTAACATGAGACCTGTCCTGTGCATATGACAGGTGGCCCTGCAATATGGTAAAGACATATTTTTTGGGATCCAGAAGAATTATTCATGAACCATTTTTTCAGCATGAATGACTGTAGACACTGCTCTAATGTTTGGACTGGGAGGTAATTCTGGTTATCCAACTCTATCATTCAGTACCAGAATTCTAGCATATTCTTTCCTCCTCAAGGTTTAATCTTTATTGATGGGACTTGTGTGCAGCTGTGCAGAGAAGAAAAGGCCACCAGAGATATGGAGAAGTGGAATTGGTACCTGCATAAGACATTAATTACACACTTTATTGCATCCCAGACGCAGAAGTGTAGAGGAGATAATTGATTCAGCAGTGAAGAGCAAAGCTCCTTTGGAGGAAGGAAACAGCTTTATTAACATGTGCTGTGGGGTGTTATAGGTTTTGGTTTGAGGGGTAGTCATAAACTTTTCCAAAAGACCAATGAAGTGTTGGATATTAGACTGAATCAGCAATTTATTGCTAACATGGGATCACTGGTCAGTGCTGATATTTCATATTCTTTCATGTAGTCTAAGTCTTTGATGAAATAAATAGTCTTTTATAGCCATATTCCAGTGAAAGAGGAGGAACAATTAACATTTTTAAATAACCCATATTTTGTCAGGAAACAAGTATTTGCATACCCCTGATTTCCACACTTTTTTGTGTACTTGCCACACTAAATGGCTTCAGATCCTTATATAAAGTGTAAAATAGGATATTAAAGAACAAGGGAAAAACAAATCCTAGTTTCTAAAGGAAAGAAACATGCAACATTTGTATCACCTATGTAAAAAGTGGAAAATAAAAATAAAAGTATACTTTACTATATAGTATACTTTACTATAAAATTCATGTGAAAATCAACATGGCAGTTATGCCCAAATTTGTATTTCTATTTCAAACAATTACAGCTTTAGAGACATTCCAGTGATCCAATATCACTAATTCTCTTTAGTTAGTATGGACCCATATTTTCAGTTGTGGCACAGAATGGACCCTTATTTTCAGTGGCATTGAGAGCATAAAAAACACATGTTTAGGGAGAGACATTTTATTTATTCCCCAATCATGTTTTTTCAGGTATCTGTAAGTACATATTTATGTCAGTAAATATTTATCTCTGTCAGCCCAACAGATTACCTGGATAGGAAATTGCTTTAGTTTAGGTCCAGCAGGCATGGGTTTGGTGTTGTTATTGTATGACAGTATTCAAATATCCATTTAAAACCCATTTTAAAAGACAGTGGGAGGAAGAATTGGGATGTGCAAGAGATAGATTGGCAGGCTGCGGTCAAATTAGTACACTACAGTCCAAGGTTTTGCATAGATTCTATCTCTCTCCAAGTACATAGGCAAAATTTTATCCTGGTTTAGTACCATTTTGTTGTAGATGTAAGCAGGTCTTGGCTAATCTAAGTCATATGTTTTGGTTTTGCCCCAAATTGACACCTGACTTTTTGGACAGGTGTTTTAATACATTTTCACATACATGTAATGCTGTTATTCATCTTAATCTATTAACTGCATTGTTTGGAGTCGCACCACAGGAGTCATCATTAACAACAACTTGACGTATTTTTGGTCTTGAGTTGAAGTACTACATGTCTGCCAACTAGTGGCAGGACTTAAAGCATTAATTGCGTAAAAATGTGATTAATTAATCTAATTACCACATTAAATTCCCAGCACTAATGAAAATCAAGAGAAATTTTAAAATAATAAAAACTCATGTGAAAAATCCCCTTCTACTTGATAATGACATGTAGCTGTCACACACACCTGGTCACCGGAGGCCTAGGGTCATCGGAAGTAACTCACACATAGGGTATATAAACAGGAAACAGGTGATATGGACTCGCGGCTCTTTCACCTTCGCTAAGGCAACCACAGTGTTAGTAAGTACACAGCCGAGTTCCGGAACCTGTCGGTCCAAACGTCCTTGAGCAATGCCACACTTCACACTGCCTACTAGGAGGGGCTCTCTCGCATGAAGAGTGAGCTGACTGGTCGCGAGCTTCCATCCACCCTGGAGGGCATCATCCAGGTGGTCATCCGCTTCGACCAGCACCTTGCGACGCTTCTGAAGCCAGCTCCACGCACTTACATCTTCGAGACTCTGTCCACTGCAGCCCTCATGAACTCACCTGGTCTACTGGCTGCCGCTTCCTGTCTGCCGACCGTTTTTCGCGTTATCATTCAGGTAGGTCTCCGGCTGGGCCACTGACGGATCTTCGTTGCACCACTGTGCAGATGCACATTTTTTTTAAATTGTGAAACAAGCAAGAATTAATACCAAAACAAAAGTGAGGGTGCACAAATATTCACACACCTCCAGAATCAATACTTTGTACAGGCACTTTTTGCAGTAATTATAGTGACAAGTCTCTTCACATACATCTTCACAAGCTTGGAATATCTAGATATTGGTATTTTCATCATGGCAAAACTGCACCAGCTACTTCAAGTTGGATGGATGCTGCTTGTGTACAGCAATCTTTAAATCATCCCAGAGGTCAGTATATGTTTACTGAGATCATTTGATATTTAGATTGCTCACAGGTGGATCTAATTAAGTGGCTTTTGAAAGTAGTGGTTCAGGGTTTAAAAAGCAAAAGGGGTGAAAACATGTACACATCACTTTTTATTTTACATTTCTTAGAATTATTTAAAACAATTTTTTCCCCATTTAACTTCATTAAGCTGTTGTTTGTTTTCTATTTGCATCACTTAAAATCAAATTGAAAATCCATTTAAATTCCAGGTTGTAAGGTAACAACATAGAGTGAATGCAAAGGGGGTGAATATTATTGCAAGTACTGTAGTTAACAGGTTAACTGGTGACCTGGTGAACTGGTGCATTTTTACATTGTTCATTTTGTGTTGAACAATATTTTGTCCATAAATAAATGATCATTAAGAAACATTACGCAGCAGCTGTAATGTATAAAATGTTTGGCCCTTGGTTTTGTACAAGTTATTGCTTCAGATCTTCCATCAATAATATGAAGAATTTAGAATCAACTTTTCAATAACAATAAAACAAAGCTGTTCAAAAGGATATTTCAATGGGCAAAATGGCAATTTTTAAGTGACTCACTTAGACATTTTCATTAAAAAAAAGTTATCACACATGTTCCTCTAACGATCTTCCTGGCAGTAAAAGATACTGCTTTTTATTAGATTATTAGAACAAATATTCTAATCATGACAGAATACAAAAAATAATGAATGTCATTTTCGAAAATGGTGCAAAGGGAGCTGAAAAGACTGATCAGGGAGGGAAAAGACAGCTACAGACAGAGGATGAAAAATAAGCTTCAGCAGAGCAATGTTAGTGAAGTCTGGAGAGGCCTTAGAACCATCTCAGGCCACAAAGAACAGAATTTTCTGCTGGTGGAGGGTGTGAAGTGGGCCAATGAGCTGAATTACTTCTTTAACAGGTTCAGCTCATCCAGGGTGCAGCCTTCGACATCAGCTGCGTACACCCCCACCACACTGCTGCTGCTCCACCTCTGACACCTTCTGACCTTCTAACACCTCAGACACTTTACTCCTCATCCACACACCCTTACTGCTCCTCACCCCAACTACTGCTTACAGATCACATCCAGCTCACGACTCCAGCCTGTCTCTCAACAATCCAGGTGAGGAGGGAACTAAGGAGGATCAAAGCCTAAAAAGCAGTGGGTCTAGATGACATCAGCTCAAGGGTTGTCAGGTCCTGCACAGATCAACTGTGTGGGGAGATGGAGGTCATCTTCAATCTGAGCCTGAGGCTGGGGAGAGTCCCACAGCTCTGGAAAACATATTGTGTGATACCAGTGCCAAAGACTCCACAACCAAAGGACCTCAACAGCTATAGGCCAGTGGCTCTGACATCCCACCTGATGAAGACCCTGTAGCAGCTGGTCCTGGCTCAGCTTTAGCCCCAGGTGAGCTCATCACTGGACCCACTTCAGTTTGCCTACCAGCCTGGCACTGTAGTGGATGATGCCATCATACATCTACTGCATCGGTGGGAGGTCTGTGAGAATCATGTTCTTTGATTTCTCCAGTGCTTTCAACACCATCCTTCCTGAGGAACAAGCTGGAATACACAGGAGTGGACCATCACCTCACAACATGGATACTAGACTACCTCACAGGCCACAGTATGTGAGAACTCAGGGCTGTGTGTCGGACATGGTTGTCTGCAGTACTGGGGCTCCACAGGGAACAGTACTGGCACCATTCCTCTTCACCATCTACACTGCATACTTCACACACAACTCCACTGACTGCTTCCTGTAGAAGTTCTTAGATGACTGCATTAGTTGGCCTCATTACTGATGTGGACGACAGGGTGTACAGAGAACTGACCCAGGAATTTGTGGACCGGTGCCAGCAGAACCACCTCCAGATCAACACTGGTAAAACCTAGGAGCTGGTGGTAGACTTCTGCAGGCACAAACATCCTCCACTGCAACCAGTGAGTATCCAGGGTATGGACATTGAGGCTGTGGAGAGCTACAATAAACTGGACTGGACTCATAACTCAATTACCTTCTACAAAAAGGGACAGAGCAGGCTGTACCTGCTGCAGAGGGTCAGGTCTTTTGGTGTGAAGGGCCCACTCCTGACCTGTGGTGGCCTCAGCTATCTTTTATGGTGTGGTTTGCTGGGGCAGCAGCATCTCTGCTGGTGACAGAGAGAGACTGAACAGGTTGATCCAAAGGGCCAGCTCTGTTCTACGATGCCCTCTGGACCCAGTGGAGGTGGTGAGTGACAGAAGAATGGTGGCGAAGCTGTCATCCCTGTTAGACAACATCTCCCACCCCATGTAAGAGGCTCTGATAGCACTGAGCAGCTCCTTCAGTGGCAGATTGTGGCACCCAAAATGTGGGGTGGACAGATTTCTCAAGTCTTTTCTCCCAACAGCTGTCAGACTGCACAACAGGGACTTTTGCTGAAGACCACACACTTGTAGACAGTCACACGCACTCACTCATCTGGTACACATGAATACACAGGGTAGCTGTCGCTAATTTGTCTCATGTGCAATCTTTACTGGAATGTTTAGTGGCTACAATATGTGCAATGTTTACTTGAAGCTGCCGGGCAGAATGGGCAATACTGGATATGTCATACAAAAGTGCAATTTTAGTCTGCTTATATTTTATGTTTTTTACATACATATATGTATATTTCCATAATACAGCAACACACGCTATACTTCTGTACAGACATTTCTAAAAAAAATTATACTGTACATCTTACACTGTATATTGAGATTTTATATTTTCTATAATTTAGTTTATTGTATTTTTATTCTAGTCTACCATTTCCCCCCCCCTCTCCAAACTACACCTAAAAAGACGGAGGTGGGGAGGCGGTGACAAAGGACTGCGTCCCATGGGCCCCCTTGCGAGACGCCATGTTCCCACGGGGAGTCCTCTCCCGAGAGCTCCTTTGTCAATCCCTTTTTTGATGACCTGGGAGGTGGAGCCTCCTCTAGGAGTCCCTCAGCAGGGAACCCCTCACCATCCTTGGAGGCAGAGTCCCCTCCTGGATGTCCCTTCACTGGGACTCTCAGTGCAGGGCCCCCCCTGCTGTTTACCTGGATTGGTGCACCTCCAGGAAGACCCTCTGCCAGGAGCTCATTGCCTTTCCCTGGGGTGAGGCCCTCTCTCCAGGCATCCCTGTGGCTCCCCTGAGGCCTTACAGTGACCTGTTCTGTGGAGCCTGTCCCACTGGCTCCACCTAGGCTGCCCTCAGTGACTCTTTTACGCAAATTCCCCTTTCCTGTTTTCAGCTTGGGCTCTTTCCTGACACCTACAAGCCCTCCTCGGGCTACTAATGATGCCTAGGACCCTCCTTGGGCTAACTGTGGGCCTCGTGGGGCCTCTATTCTACTCTGTCTAGGCCTGTTAGCCACTACGGCTAATGCTAATGGCCCCTCGGCTGGAGCTTAACCAACTATGGGCACTACAAGGAGGGAGCTGCATGGCTCCTCAATGGGCCCAAGCAGATCTACCTGGCCTTGGCTGCCTACATTCACCTCTGCATTAGCTCATCCCATGCAACCTGCTGCTGGTAGGTGTAGCTGGGGAGCTGGTGTAGGAGGCGGAAGCCGTCTTCGCGGGGCTGGCGTAGGTCGTTGCGGAGCTGGGGTGCAAAAATTCTGCAGCGCCCTGGGGCGATGCTGCATATCTCGAGGGCTTCGTCTCGCTTCTCTGGAGCATCGTCTCACTGCTCTGGAGTATCATTGTGTCCCCGCTGTGGTGACCCAGCTGTGAGTCCCTTGGGATGCTCTCCACCTGGACCAGGAAAGTGTCCCCGAAATCCCACGTCTGGGAAACCCAAACGGATCCGCGAATGTCCAGTGACAAGAGCCAAGTCCAAGGCGGCTCGGCTCCAGACTGACCACATTCGGCGGGTAGCATGAGCCTCTCTGTTACAGTCCACCTTTCATAGCTTGTTATTAGCTCCTGGGTGAGTGTGGTGAGCTCTCTCAGAAGCTGTTCTTTTCTCTCTTCTTCTGGCGAGAGCTCCTCACCTCCCCATCCCACGCCTGCAGCGCCTCCATATGGTGGTTCAGTCCATCTGTCACCCTTGCGGGGCATGGCGGACCCCTTTTCCTTTAGAATGATGCCAGGCGTGGAGGCAGACTTCCATATTTTCTTGTTTCTTTACTTACAAAACTCAAAACAAACATGCGGGCCTGACACACCCAGAACATAAAAGCCACTGGAAACATGAGAGTAGGGATGGGCCTGAGGGTGGTGAGGGTGGACCCCCAGTCAGTACAAAAAGAACTTAAATAAAATCTTAATTGCCCCTGAGCACACTGACAGCTAACACTAATTCGGTGTAATCAGGGGACAGACGCCTAGCAGGCACCTGCATTTCACACCAAGTATCCAACCACATCACTCTTCAGATAATTCTATTTACATTTCAGGTATGAGTATATTTGCTTAATATAATTTATGAATACAAACATTTAAGTTTTCATAGTTTCTCATGTATATTTGGCATAATGTACACTTAGGCAGCCCAGAAATGGGTTTTTTAGAATAAGAGTCTTTTAGAAAAAGATTATGCCACACTGGGAATTTTGCCCAGAGAATTAGTTAATTGGTGGTAAAGATTATCCCTGCTGTAAAGTGTAAGGTTATAGATTCAAAATCACTGGGTCCAAACATTAATCCCATGAACATTTCTTTTTATTAAATTCACACTGCACAACACTGAAAAATCAGTAAACAAAGCATCCAAAATAAAGTAAACAACAGAAAGATTGAACGCAAAAGTTAAACAAACAATAAAGTAACTAAGCAAAACTGCACTTAAGCCATTCTTGAAACAAAAAAAAATTAGAAAGCAAAGGGGAAGAAAACAAAATAAATGAAACAAAACAATATAAAAAACAGAAGAAAACAAAACAATGCAAACTATAAAAGCACCAAATGAAACCAAACAGCAGCAGGTGTAGGAAGCCCAGCATCAACCAGTAGCTGTAAACATCTGGGTCCGAAACTCCCCACTGGATTATAACCACTAAAAATGCTAACAAGTGAAAGAACAGGTACCAAACCACAAAATACGTGTTCTCAAGAAAGAACTATTGAACTCATACCTGCTCTCAGCACAGAAAAGCTAACAGAAAGCACCTTAGGTCAGGACTGGAAACACACATGTCTACTCAATACAGTATAAGAGCTAATACAACACATGACAAACTTCATTCAAAGGAAAAGGAGTCATCGGTGTGAATCATGAAAGAACCTACAAGAAACTGGGAAACACACACCCACTTGATATGGTTATGAAACACATGCAGGCATTCGATACAGTTTAAGAACTCAAGATATTTTGGAAAAGAACCATCACCACATAAGTATCCAAGTAAACAAGGCATCGTCTTAACTATTCCTCTCACCATTGTCATCCCGAAGATTAACTGTACACCAGTCACCAATTTTACTGCCAAGGTCTAAACATAGCTACCATAACCTGGGACACAGGTGCCCCAACTGCCCTTGGAAGGTCATACTGGTTAGTATGTTCGCCCACAGTAGTTCTCGTAGTGCAGCTCACTCCCAAACCACTGGTACCTAGATCTATCATTTGTCTAGGGGGTGGCCACAAATCCTGAAAAATCATCAATACCTCTTAAAGCATGCTCAGCTACCAGCTCCTCTGCAGTGTTAGCGCATAGACTTAAAACAGGGGAAGACTGAGGCAACTTCACAACTACAAATTGTGAATGGGCAGGTTGGCTACCAGTCTCTACCATAGTGGGTACGTACCCATAACTCTTGGAGCAATTTCTTCAGTTAAATCTGGAGGTGAAGCATAACCTTGAACATCCCTGCCAAAATATGGCATAAGCACTATGTGGTGAACACGCTTCACTCTCTGTAAAGCATCAACTGAGGCAAAGGTGTAAACCGTACCACCCAACCCTGGAGCATTCGGTTATTTTCTCAGATTTTGGGGAAGCACAAAGTTTGCAATTAAGCTACTGTTACTGTGGCAACAAACTCTGTGATGCTGACCTGCTCACCAGGGGCATCAGAAGCATTTTTTATGTGAGGGGGACATATGGGGGCGGGGTTTATGCATGGGGTGGATTTTCTGGGAGGTGCGGTGTTTGGGTGGGGGCGGATTTGCTGCATACATGCAAATCTCGTCCTTTTAGCCATGTCTCTTGAATCTTGAATCTTGATCTTTTGCTCCACATAATCGATAGAAGAACACACACCACGGACCACAGAAGAACACTCCTCCAACTCACCACATGCAAGTGAAGAGAATGCTCAGTGCAGAGACAGGCTGCTAGGGTTTCCAGTGGTGTGTGTTCTTCTATCAGTTTAGTGGAGTGGATTCTTTCACCAAAGACTCAAGATTCAACAGTGCTGGGGGAACTCATTATTTATGTTAAATGTGGGAAGGTGCAAACCAATAATTATGAAATGTGAAGGGGACATGTCACCCTCTGACTGAATGGCGACGACACCCATGCTGCTCACTCACAGGTTTAG
>JBBMFX010026702.1:0-12184 GCA_037832545.1 Rhabdalestes septentrionalis | reverse complement strand
TGTGGCTCCTCTCTTTTCCTCATTGATCTGTGACACCTGCATCTTACCACTACCTCCATATTCACCACGTTTGATACTAATTAAGTAGGTAAAAAAACAGAAGAATATGAAAATTGCTCTATTTCTAAACTAGCATAGCATACGATGCTAGCCAGAAAAATAGCATTAAGAAGACAGCACTTTCGTACGTACTTACCTTTGTAGTTGAAAAGATCATTTTCATGAAAGTATTTGTATCCTTTTTCAAGTTTTTTAGATGGCATGGTGCGCTCCACTAAATGCGTAAGATTTTTGAGAGAACAGCTAAACAACAGCTCCGAATGCTCCATTCTGTTTGCCGACTGCCGTTCAAAAGGAAGTTGATTATCCCAGCAAGAAACTGACCGGAAGTCATCATAGGTACCCGTGAAAATGGTCTATTGGTTTGAGAGAGAGTTGATTACTCGAAGCTTCATGTGTACACAACACCGCCTACTGGCCAGATGTATAATTACAAAAAATGAATGATCAAATAATTTCTCAACAAAAATGATCACATATGTGTATAATGTGTATTCTCTGTGTTAATTTTTCACGAAATGGTATTATCATATGATGTGGCAAGTTGTGTATGCTTGTGTAGCTTGGACAATGATGTACAGAACAGGGGGGTTGTAGTTCATTTTTATTCAGAGATTTCCAACAGTTTTTGATTTTAAGCGATTGCTTTTGTTACAGGTCCCACTTTTGGGGACCGTGATGACAAATATGATACCTGTAAAAGCAGGTGAAGAGCGGAACAATGAAAACACCATGTGTCTCTGTTTTCCTCCAGAACGTGTCTGAGTCTGATTTATTTTCCACAACATAAAGCCATGTAAATGCTACATATGAGTCTTCACTATACAGTTCAACTGGTTCTTTGTTCACATCTTTTACATTCGACTATTCCACAATCTTAGTGAAATATCTTCTCTTTAAACAGCTTCAATTTCTCTAATCACATTTCTTTTCATGCACAGTTATATTCAATAAATGATATCAGTAAATGCATCACGTTTGTCTAACTCAGTATTTTACAGGTCAAAATCTCTAGTCACAGTGTATCAGGACATTCCCTAAATGTTGGAAGAACCCTTCACATGCACCTGTTAACTACACAGAAGTGCTTATAGTGCTTGTGCTTCTACATTTAATAAACTCAGTCACTTTGAAATATAGGCTAATTGTACCCGTTAACATCTCAACAAAACAGATTTCAGTGCACCAGATACGAAGCATAACCCTTTGTCTTCAGAGTCTATAAAGTGAGCAGACTCTACTTAACGAGCCTCTGACCTGAACAAACACGACCTGTAATGGCGGTCGGTCGGGAAAATTCTCCCGTTTCTCACGCATTTTTTCCGGTTCATAACTCACGCAAAAAGTCTTAACCTCTCTTCCTTACATTAGCATGGATAACAGGCAACAACATAAACCAACATTTTCGGTTCTCAGACCGTTTCCTGACCTGTAAAAGCAGGTGAAGAGCGGAACAATGAAAACACCATGTGTCTCTGTTTTCCTCCAGAACGTGTCTGAGGAAGCGGAGGGAGGTGGGGCTTCTTTACTATTCCCCCCCAACCCCGGGAGCACCCACAAATGTTCCGCCCCACTGCTTCCCAACATAAAATGACCACTTACAGAATGGTTATTTACTTTTAAATAAAACAAATGAAAATAAGTACATATAGTAATGCAAAGTGTCCCATATACACATAGATAACATAAAATAATAATATTGTGGTCACTCAGAGGTGCCACACACTCCCCGACAACAAAAGTGGCTCCTGACACTTTAAAACAAATTTTCACTTACAGTCACTGGGTTCTGACCCAATTTTAAATGGATAATACTCAAAATTCTCAAGAAAGAAAATAAAAATCAACACTTAGAAGCACTTTGGAATGTCTGGTTCTCAGGTACGTAAGTAACCAACGTATGTTATAGCTTCTGTGTGTGTCATGTGTGCATTATTACAACTATTTCTTCCTAATAGCTACATATGGGGTAAAGAAAAGATAGACATGGAAACTGGATGAAAGGTGGCCCTTGGAATGAAGGGAAGTATGGCTGTGAGTGCCACAGGTTAGTGGAGGGCACTAGGTAAGTATCTACAGTATTTACAGTGGGCCTTGACTGATATGTTGGGTGGCCTAAGGATGAATAGGTGAGCATTTGACCTGGCCGGCTCTGTCGAGTGGAGCGCCTCAGTGGGATATGTGAGTTAGACCGAAAGTCTGTTATCTGCTCCTCACTACCCCCATGTTGGGGAGATTCAGGCTCAGCATCTGACTGAGGTAAGTTGAGAGCTGCTGGACTTTCACTGCTCCCTAAGTCACCTTGGTGGGCCTCAACTTCATCCCCCAATTGCCACTCATCTTGGCCTGCCTCCTCCATCACCACATCATCATCCACTAGAAGTGCAGGACCAGTCGCAGGTCCCACCTGACCCTCTCTTCCTACTTTACCTCCCTCATGGACCCCAGCCAGATCTGGCAGGTCCTCAACAATGTCTGCGGTCTCCATCACAGGCATCTTTCGCCCGGACCCATCATGACCCCTCAAACCCTGAACAGATCTTTCTTCAGGCTGAATCTGTGTCTGCCCCACTGGTCTCCTGTGCTGGCTAACTGCTAGATTCTCAGGAGCAACTGCTGTTCTTGGTTCAGCCCTAGTTGCTAATATTCTCAGCTAATAACCACTATCCGAGTCATCATCTGAATCAGAGGTCCCAGCATTTCCCGCCTTCTCGTCATGGTTCTTAACCCTCACTCAACTACTTGCCTGCCTACGTGTTGGTTTTGAGGCGGGTTTAGTTGGTTGTTGAGGAAACTCCACTGGCAAATCATTGACCAACAGGAGCAACCGGATTTGTTCTTGGTCGGGTACGCTTGAGCGAACCGCGTAAAAAGTGGTCGACCATAACCAAGATGTGTTAGTACCCCCCTCTGCTTTTCTCCAAGTGCAGGTAGTCGATACAGACAAGTTCGAGCGGCGAGTTGGACTTCAAGCTACACATGGGTGCACGAACATGAACTGTTGTTTTTTTTTGTTTAATGCAACAGCATTTCTTAGTCACATAGTCCTCAATGCAACTCTTCATGTGGGGCCAGTAGAACCTTTCTCTTGCAAGATGAAGTACCCTCTCAGTACCGACATGGCCCATGTGATCATG
The DNA here is from genome assembly GCA_037832545.1 of Rhabdalestes septentrionalis. Lineage (NCBI taxonomy): Eukaryota > Metazoa > Chordata > Actinopteri > Characiformes > Alestidae > Rhabdalestes > Rhabdalestes septentrionalis. The sequence continues at coordinate 8,987 of JBBMFX010026702.1, read as the reverse complement.
AAGATGTTTCAAAACCATTGGCTGGTACAGCAGAGGTAAGACTAGTTGTTTTCTTTCCGGTGTTCGACGGTACAAGATCCCGTTCTCTAGGTGCAATCGATCCCACTCGCGGAGGAGTTTACTAGCGGATCCTTTAAACGATTTCCTGCTATTTTCCGTAAGTAGGATATTAGACTCCTTAAGTCTGATGACTTCCTTCATTGTGGGGTCATCCCTTTGTGCCTGCATCAGATCATTAGTTTCGATTTCCTGGAGGAGTGCGCCAGGCTGCAACACAACGTCCTGACAGGAAGTCAAAAGGGCAGCCACCCAAGCAACCTCTTTCTGCTGTGCTACTCGTGTTCCCTCCCAAGCTGCGCTTACCACCTCTTGCGATAACTCTTCTGTACACGCTGACGTGAAGTTGTTAAGGTCCAGAGGGACACAGGTATCAACCTCGATGTTAGTTTTCCCGGGTCTGTACCTGATTCTAAATCGAAAATCCGACAGTTCGCCCACCCAGCGATGACTGACCGCGTTGAGTTTAGCTGTGCTCATGATGTACGCAAGTGGGTTTTTGTCAGTGTATATTGTGAAATGTGGTGCATAGAAGAGATAGTCTCTAAACTTTTCACACACTGCCCACTTAAGAGCCAAGAACTCTAACTTGCCACTATGTAGGTGATAGTTGCGTTCAGCAGGTGACAGGGTCCGTGACCCATAACCAATAACACGCAACTTCCCGTCCTGCTGTTGGTAGAAAACCGCGCCAAGTCCCTGTTCGGACGCATCGGTATGCAAGACGAACGGCTGGTCAAAGTCTGGATATGCTAGGACTGGAGGATGGGTTAGCACGTCAACTAGTTGCTCAAGTATCCGCTGCTGTTCAGGAGTCCAGACTATGGGTGTCCTAGATGGCATTTGGGGACCTTTAGTTTTACCCTGACGGCCATGAGCGGGCCGCTCTGAAGACTTGCCCTGAAGTAACCCATACAGTGGTTGAGCTATTCTTGAGAAGTTCTGTATGTACGAACGATAGTAGCTAAGGAAGCCAAGGACACGCCGAAGATCACCTACAGTCTGTGGTGCTCTGACCTTCAGAGCCAAGACGGCCTCGAGATCTTTTGGGTCGACCCGGACACCCTCAGCACTAACCAGGCACCCTACATAACGAACCTCAGCTCAAAATAGTTCACACTTTTCAGGCCGAAGTTTCACACTATAACCTTGTAAGGCCTGAAGCACTTTGCGGACCACCTCAACATGGGCCTCAAAAGACCGTGAGTAGCAAAGAATGTCGTTGAGGTATGGTATGCAACAATCATCCAGCAAAGAACAAAGGATCTCTTCCATACTTCTCTGGAAGGCGGCAGGTGCGTTAGTGAGCCCGAACGGAATTCTCACCCACTCGTATAGGCCCCAGGGTGTGGTAAAGGCGGTGAGATGACTGGAGCCTTCATCCACAAACCCTTGGTGGTAGGCCTTACCTTGGTCAAGGATACTGTACCAAGAGTATCCACCTAGAGTGTCGAGCAGGTCCTGTACCCGAGGCAGGGGATTTCGGTCCAGCACCATTTTCTGGTTCAATAGACAATAGTCTATACAGAGACGGAGTGAACCATCTTTCTTCCACACGCACACAATGGGAGCAGAATAAGAGGACTTGGATTTTACTATCCATCCTTTCACCAGGAGGTCTTGAACATATTCTTTGACCTCCTTTAGCAGCGGCTTCGGTATGGAGGTGTATGCCCTCTGCACTGGTAAGTTTATCACCATTTTAAGATCAGGATTACAACCAATGTCATTTCTATCTCTCGCAAAAGCCCTGCATTCTTCAAACAACATTTTCTTGACAGCGTCCTGTTGTTCCTCCTTCAAATGATCAAGGTTCACCGGTGGATGGCACGAAGCTGGAGGAGATTCATCTGGTTTGACTGTCACCTCATGAACTGTTACGGTAGGTTGAGGTTCATTTGGAGCTTCAGCCTCCACAATGCGTCCAACCAGCTGTAAGGTGCCTAGTGGCGTCTTTCTTGTCACGGTGATGTCATGTTCAGTGCCATTTCTGAGAGCAAATGTGACATAGGGCTTGGCCGGACTTTGTACTTTCACTAACCCTGTCAAGACATCTAACTGCTCTAGGGCCCGACGGCCCTCATCAGCCTCAAACAACACGAGACAATCGGACAGGTTCATCGCTGGAGGAACCCGGCACCTTACCCAGGTGACCTGTCCGGCAGGGATAACAACATCCCTATCACCTGTTCTTAAGGGCCCTTGTGTCGGGTCTGGCTCTACCATCTGGATGAAGCTTACCATCACTTCAGCCTTCTCAGGGGGAAGGCTGATGGCATTACAAAGCAAGGTGACAAGAGTAGGTATCAGCCGTTCTGGTTGTCCTTCAATGATCTGTTCCAGAACTTTAAAACCAATCAATGGTTTGTCCATAAACAAAGTGCTGACGAGGACCGGGGTACTGATGGAGAGGCTGGAGTCCTCACCCCCAGGTAAGTTGATCAAGATGGGTACCCAGCCGTCAAATGGTATGATTTGGAACTCATCCATTTCCTCGATGATCTCTGACAGAGGTCGCATGACTAAGTCAGGTAAGTATTTGTCTTTCCAATGGCGACTGATGACGCTTACCTGAGCACCCGTGTCAAGTAATGCTTTGACTGCTAAGCCATTCAGGTTACATTGTATGAGAGCTTTCTTTCCAATTAGCTTAGCAACTGCTCCACGTTTAGTGTGGAGTGACATAACACTAGCCGGAGCAAGTGACTCACCCTGCTGTTGGGTAGCTGCTTCTTGCGTGACAGACAAGGAGAAATCTGGTTTGCTGTTGTTGAGGTCCAGTTGGGTCCTGCCCTGTTTTGTGAATGAGTTCGCAGAGTCTACGGGTCGCAATTGGGTCTGCTGTCTCATTGCTTCCACCAGACCAGTGAGCTCATTAACTTTGGCTGTGAGTTCTTTGATTGGGTCAGTCTTTGTTGTGTGAACTGGTCCATCCCGCTGGCTGCACTCCTGAACGGTGCAAAGCTCAGACTGGACACTGTGCGCGCTAGTTGCGTTTTATTTACGTAACGAGCCTATTCTCTTTTGTCTCTCGCTTTCCTCACTAGTGATTTTCACTAGTGATTTTCAAGATTGTTTCGTCACTCACTTCTCCACTTGACAATAGAGGTTTTAACTCTCGTCGAATGTCACTGTGCTTATACCCTAGCCCCTGGTAAACTGAGTGCAAGAACACATCCTGAACAGTAGCTGGAGTGTACTTTATGCTTGCATCTGACAGTTTGGATGTGAAGAGGACCCGCTGCTTCAACCCTATCACCCGGTAAAGAAACTGCTGCGGTGTCTCACCCTCATCGTGTTTAGCACTTATTAGCTCTTGAAATAACTCAGTGCTATTTTTCTCTCTCAGATGGGCCTGGAGGAACCCCTTCATTTCTAGTAAGGTGAGATCATCATTATTGATTAGCATATCTTTAAAAGTTCCAAGCTTTATTATTCTGAGAACACCACGAGCTATTTCTGTGTCAGGAAAGCCTTTCCTGATCCCCTCATCCATCTGTTTGCAAATATTGTTGTAACTAATGTCAGACAAATTATCCCCAACTTGACCCCCTTGCACTTTAAACTCTCTTCTCTGGAGATAAGATTGTTCCCTCACGGTTGGGCTGGTTACTTGGTTGCCCGTGTGGACTGGGTCAAGATGGGTCACTTTGGGTTTGGTTAGCTTGGACAGGTAACCCGGTAGAGTGTTGTGGTGACTGTTCAGTAGGTACCATTATACTCTGCCTAAGTCTCTTACCAAGCTCCTCATAGCTACTTAGCATTTCCTGTAGTTCACTATTAGTGCTATTAGTCATCTGGCACGCTGATGGATCAGACTCTGCTCCAGCTCGTTGCTCACTCAGTCAACATCAGCTCCAGTCCTGGTCCCAGATGTCATCTGTGGATCAGCCCCAAACTGGAAGGTGGAGCCAATCCCGGAACGAGCCCCCAAGATTTGTTACAGATCCCACTTTTGGGGACCATGATGACAAATATGATACCTGTAAAAGCAGGTGAAGAGCGGAACAATGAAAACACCATGTGTCTCTGTTTTCCACCAGAACGTGTCTGAGTCTGATTTATTTTCCACAACATAAAGCCATGTAAACGCTACATATGAGTCTTCACTATACAGTTTAACGGGTTCTTTGTTCACATCTTTTACATTCGACTATTCCACAATCTTAGTGAAATATCTTCTCTTTAAACAGCTTCAATTTCTCTAATCATCACATTTCTTTTCATGCACAGTTATACTCAATAAATGATATCAGTAAATGCATCACGTTTGTCTAACTCAGTATTTTACTGGTCAAAATCACTAGTCACGGTGTATCAGAACATTCCCTAAATGTTGGAAGAACCCTTCACATGCATCTGTTAGCTACACAGAAGTGCTCATAGTGCTTGTGCTACTACAGCTAATAAACTCAGTCACTTTGAAATATAGGCTAATTGTACCCGTTAACATCTCAACAAAACAGATTTCAGTGCACCAGATACGAAGCATAACCCTTTGTCTTCAGAGTCTATAAAGTGAGCAGGCTCTACTTAATGAGCCTCTGACCTGAACAAACACGACCTGTAATGGCGGTCGGTCGGGAAACTTCTCCCGTTTCTCACGCATTTTTTCCGGTTCATAACTCACGCAAAAATCTTAACCTCTCTTCCTTACATTAGCTGGATAACAGGCAACAACATAAACCAACATTTTCAGTTCTTAGACCGTTTCCTGACCTGTAAAAGCAGGTGAAGAGCGGAACAATGAAAACACCATGTGTCTCTGTTTTCCTCCAGAACGTGTCTGAGGAAGCGGAGGGAGGTGGGGCTTCTTTACTATTCCCCCCCAACCCCAGGAGCACCCACAAATGTTCCGCCCCACTGCTTCCCAACATAAAATGACCACTAACATAATGGTTATTTACTTTTAAATAAAACAAATGAAAATAAGTACATATAGTAATGAAAAGTGTCCCATATCCACATAGATAACATAAAATAATAATATTGTGGTCACTCAGAGGTGCCACACTTTTTTTTTTGACACAACCTCTCCGGCCTTTGACAACACCCTTTCACATGGCCCAGAAGACACCGGCGTGCACAAAAACGCAAGAACAAGACTGAATAAATTGGGGTACAGTAATTTTTGCCTTTCCCAGTACTCCAGAGGGTTTTCCAGTCTGCTTATATTTGGCTCTGAAAGGTAGCGCTGGACCTCCACAGTGGCATCTGCTGTCACATTCTGAGTCTTAAATGATATACAGTGTCTGTTACATTGCATGATAAACAAAAGTCAACATGGTAAAATTGTTATGGTGTGTTTGTAATATTATAATTACTTGCACTGTCTGGGTGAAGCTCCAGTCTCCTCCTTATTCTAATGCAAGGCATGGTAATGCCTCTGTATGGATGAGGTGTTGTTATGGTACCCCAACTCCTTGGAAGACAATATGCACCTCATCTTCGAATAAAATAAGAAACAGTGAAATATACAGTTCTCAATAAGTAAACCTAATGCATCTGAAATTGTTAGATTTAGCTTACCTTATTAGTAGTAATAAGTTCAAAATGTTCCCACACAGGGCAAATTCTCCTCTTTCTAACTGGCTACATCCTCTTACCTATCCTTCTCTCCTCACTCTCATAAATCTTCAAACTATCTATGTCAGACATCCCAAGTCTTCCGGAAATTTCGGGAGTCTCCCGCATATTGATAGCGTCTCCCTGATGCCCGCAAATTGAATAAAATATCCCGGACACTAGAGCAAGCAAATGAGCATGCATGCCAGACACTACCATGTGAAACGCGCACTTGAGAGAAGTGCGCACTCGAGAGAGTGAGAGGGAGAGAGAGAGAGAGAGAGAGAGAGAACGAGGAGAGAGAGTGAGAACGAGAGAGAGAGAGAGGGGGGGGGGTTCTATCCAAACTCTGAACTGACCACAACTCCCTATCAAAACCCACATTTTGAATGGGGTTTCTATTGCTGTCAAACCTTGCGGCAAAATCTGAATCACTTCCTGAAACAGTCACGTGGGACAGCAAGTACCACGTCATAATTTCGTATGTCATCATTTTTGGCTCCTCCCCTAAATGAAGCAAGCCTCGATACGCGGTCTGTGGAAACGCCCCCTCCAGTACATGACACACGCTCCGAAGCCTCGGCACATCTCGTACGTCATCATTTTTGGCTCCTCCCATAAATGAAGCAAGCCTCGATACGCGCTCCATGGAAACGCCCCCTCCAGTACACGACACACGCTCCGAAGCCTCGGCACATCTTTATTTCTTTGTTTATTTCAATTTTACCAAGAATATTTTGCACAAGTAGAAACGAAGGAAAGTGTAAAATAAAGGAAAGGATAAAAAGAACTGAAGATCCAGTGGCATTGATTTTATTTGTTCACCTTACCTAGCTGTTTATACACACTGGATAGCTGAGTAGCTATACACTTATTGAGGCCAGTATGTATGTAAGTATATATATACATATATATATGGCTCATTTCCCAGCCACAGTCACATTGCTGAGCCTGGATACACTCTGCACCTCAACACCTGACCTTAAGGCATGTACAGAACCCAGTCAAACTCCCATGTAACCTGTTCTGTACTCTCTAGGTCTGGGTTCAAAAAATCGATTCACCGATCAATATCGATTCTCGTTCAAAAATTAGGATATCGATTCAAAAATTCGCTGATTTTTGTGGTTATCATTTAATTGTCAAATAGACATTTTCAAAACAGGGCTACTAACTCTGTCATAGTTTTAATTGTAAGAAATTAAATAAGCCCTGGAAGTTCTTTTCTTCCTAAATTCTTTTAATTTGTGACTCTCCCTCTCTCTCTCTGTTCCTCATACACACACACACACACACACACATACACACACACTGTTCCTGTTAGTTATTTATGTTCTTCATGTGCAGCAGTTGTTTTAATTTAAATATACAATATTATAACGTTGGATTGGATGAATGACATAAAACACTTATTGGAAAAGTTTACTTTCCACAGGTAATATTGCAGTACAGTCAGTCAGCATAGGGATATCCTCCACTTAAGTCCATAGGTTGTTTTTTCTTTATGCTAACGTTTTTGTTGATGAACTCAGGATTGTTATATTGTTATACAGTTTGTGTGTGTGTGGAGCCCCTGAAATAGCTCCGCCACTGGTTTTGAGCGAGTTTTATGGCTCCAGGCAGCCGGGCAGAGCGTTTCTTTGGTTTGAACGGAGCAGTGAACCGAGAGAGACGAGTCGACTCCTCCAACTCGACTTCTGGACTCCCAGTATGAATGGAAAGGAAGCAGTATTTAAGCAAATATTGGTTTATAATTTTTTGGTAAAGATAAGGTGTCTCCAAACAAAATGGCGCCTCAGAACTTTTCCTCTCCTCCACCGAATCGTGAGTCAAAAATCATGAGACGAATCGAATCGTGATTTCAGTGTACCATTACAGCTCTAATATATTCTTGGAAGAAGAGTCAGAAGGTAGGGGGTATATCGCTGTAGTCTGGTCCCTTAACGTACAGCAGGCTTCATTAGATTTGTCCAACATGACATGGGCTATGTTGACTCCCGAACAAGAGCAGCAAGGCAAAGCCTTGTTAGAGCAGTATGGGTCTGTGTTCAGTAAGGGGGAGGGTGATGTAGGGTGTACCAACTTATTAGAGCATGAGATCCCACTTGTAGATGAGACCCCAGTGTGTCAACGATATCATCGCCTCCCACCTTCACAGTATGAGCAGGTTAAGGCTCACATCCAAGATCTTTTGGAAAGAGAGGTTGTACGGGTGAGTAGTAGTCCCTATTCGTCCCCCATTGTGTTGGTACAGAAAAAGGATGGCACCATTCGATTGTGCAACTTGTTATCTAACAAAAATACCTGTCTTCATACTATTCAGTCCCAACCGTTTCTGTGTGCCTTACTCCTACAATTCCATCCGTAGTGTATGATAGGCAAGGGTCACACAAACTACAGTATTGTTGATTATAAATTAAAAGCTTAATTTTTTTTTCCAAAACGCTATAAATCCATCCATTCATTTCCTAAAAGTTGATTGTTTATGTGCGTTATGTTTGAACATGCAACATATGACATCCCGGACGGGATAAATGAATATAAATCAAAATAAGTGCAAATGCATTAAATAAGTAAAATAGATTGTTATTTCATGAAAAGCGATTTAGTAATACATTCAAAGTATATTATGGGTGGTCTCGAAGCGAAAACGGTATTCGGAAAGATACAATTAACGTGTTTATTATGAATATTTGTATTTGCAATCAGAAAGTTTTGGGTCGATCCCCAAGACCGCTAGGCACCACTGACGTTCCCTGAGCACGATACCGTCTCCACACGCCGGTCCCCGGTACCGTCTCCACGCGCCACTCCCCTGTACAGGGAAAGTGAAGAGGATGGAATCTTCAACATTCATCTCTCTCACTCACTCTCTCTCTCTCTCTCTCTCTCTCACACATACACACACAAACTCACTCTCTCTCTCCCTCTCTCACACACACACAAATGGACTCTCTCTCACACACACACACACACACACACACACAAACTCACTCTCGCTCTCTCTTTCTCTCTTTCTCTCACTCTCAAACCGGTCGCAGTATGCAGTAGGTATTAACCCACCACCTGAGTGAGGAACTTTATTTTTTTTGTTGTTTTTTGTGGTTTTCTTTGTCCAGTCAGTGTTTTCTACCCCCAGCTGTAGGTCTCACTGGCTCATCGATTCCATCAAAAGGGTTTAAAGCACTCATTTTGAAGAGGACACTTATTTGGTTTGGAAAGGAATGGCATATTGCAGTAGATCTTAAACTCCTAAATATAGCATTTTGGCATGAAATGTTGATGGAGCAGTGAACAGGTTCTATGCACAGCAAAATGGCATGACAAACTTTTTTTTTTGGCGTTTATCGCGTTTTGGAAAAGAG
>JBBMFX010026667.1:0-12185 GCA_037832545.1 Rhabdalestes septentrionalis | reverse complement strand
AGATAGATAGATAGATAGATAGATGGATAGATGGATAGATGGATAGATGGATAGATAGATAGATAGATAGATAGATAAATAATACTGCACATAAGGCTTCTGAATGTAAAACATCAACATCAACGGATGACGGGCAGGGTCAACTCATTGTGAAATGGTCACATTTAATGAACAACCTCTCATTTTATATACATCTATAAAAAGAACCCAGATACAGGTTACAAGAATCTAAGGCTAATACATACATTATTAAATAATAAAGTATTTTTTTTTCCATGTTAAAGATACATATCGTAGTTTACAAAATATGATCGTGGAGAATTAAGCAATTGTGAATGTTTGAGAAACAAACAAACAATCGCACAAAAAAGAAACTAAAATGCTATGTGGATATTGTTTAATAAACAAAGAAACAAAAAAGTGTAAAATCACAATATTCCTTGAATAAAGCAAAATAACTGTAACATAGGCTATTAAAGTCTGATAACAACAAACAACAAAAATAAAGCAGTTGCTGAAAAGGCGAATGGGTCTGGAGAGCGAGAAAAATGGGGTTCTACGCAGAACTCCGAACTCAGGCGTAAGAAATGGATACGATTTATGATGTTTTTCTCATTTAAAAAGGCAGTCCAGTACATTACCGTGGAATAAAACCCTCCGTCTGTGTGTTTATGTGTGTGTGTATGTGTATGTTTTGTTGTCTTTTTACCTCTCAATATCAAGGGTCAAATAGGAAAAATAATACAAAGAAAGTTAAATGCTGAAAAAAGAGCCCAATATTCAAACAATGACCTTCATTCTAAGTTTGTTAGTCCTCAGTCTATGAAGCTCCTGTTTTGCTGGATGGAAATTTCGCACTGCAGCTTCCAGGCACCGTGCACAGACAACAGGCCGGGGAGGTGGGGGGGTGCTGGGTTGGGGGTTGGGAAGCGAGGGATGGCGAGAAGAACGAGCATCCCCATTCTCATTCTGTCTTTGGCATGATGAGTTAGCTGTATGTTGCTGATTAATTAATCACACACTCAAATGACCGTCACCAGTGTGCGTTTGTGTGAAACGTCCCAAAAGAAAACAAAAAAGAAATAGAAAAAAAATTTGGTTCTGGTTTGTTCGTTAAAAAAGAAAAAATCCAAAGGGAACGAGGACGGATGCTTGGATTTGGGTGTTGTGCTGCTGTGAGACAGATGCTTGAGTTGACTTTTTTTTGTCCCCATATCTTTTGCTTCCCTGGGGGTGGGTGGGGGTCACTGTCCCCATATCTTTTGCTTCCCTGGGGGTGGGTGGGGGTCACTGTCCCGTGCCTGTGCTCCCGCCACCGTCAGCTGCGCGGCCCGAGATTTAAGATGCGCTTTAAATCTTCTTCTTCTGCTTCTTCTATTGTTTTTGTTCTTCCTTCCGCAAAACATCGTTTATTAATCATTTCTTCTTTTTGTGAGAAAACAAAAAAACAACTTGAATTAAATTATCAATGCACGATATCCATTAACATGTGCAAAATAGAACTAGAAGACTTTTTTTTCCACAGGAATGAATCATAAACATCTGCAAAAGAGAAAAAGAAGACATGCTTCAGTGGCGGGGTTGAACCCGGGAGCATCATTTGTAAAAGAGTGCAACTGAAAGCATCGGAGGCTTCGTTAGCAGCATCTGGTTCATTTTTGACTAGCAGATTTCATATTAAAACCTCTTTTAATATGGCATGGCACTGCCCAGTGGTACCTTTCACTATGCAGTGATTAGTCATGATTTAATTTGTGTTATGGATTTCTCACACAGGGCCAGGCATAGAAATTTGGAGAGGCAGAAACTTTTGCTGAGCCCCCTGTTTTTTTGGGCGTTTTCATCCTACTACCGTTTTAAAACACCACATCTTGCGAAACAGCAAGCTTGCAGTTATAACAGTTGTATGACAACGTTTATAACTTGCTTATAACTGCTTACGAATGATTTACAGATTAATTATCAACCTGATTATATCATTTATAAACCCTTCATAAGGGGTGACTTGTTGCAAAATAGCAGCATTATTTGTCATGTTGTATTCTAAGCATTGTATCACTCAGCCTTGACAAAAGCCTTGTGTCATTTTTATTCATTCTATTTATCAGTGTTCGTTTATTACTATCAGGGGTGTAGCAGCAATTTCTGGGCCCTATGCACGAGCAGTGGCCATGGGCCCTCGTAAGCTCGAGGTACACAACCTCAGGGGCCCTCCTCCTGCTTGGGGCCCTGCTAATTTAGTCCCACATTTTACCATACTACGATGCCCCTGATTACTATACCCATCATGCAAAGCCATGCCGATGACCGCCTGGAACAAACACACTGACATGATATTTGACTTTTTTATAAGGTCCTCCCACCCTCAAGATACATCATCTGAACAAGTCTCAAAGTCTAGCCTTTAAAGTGGAAATTACACTCCCAATTGTGGCACTGTTGATCATGAAAGGTGGGAAGGAATGTTCACAATGTACCAATTGTTATCAAAATGTTTCATTTAGGTCAGATTTACTCTTTAATAATGCCATTTATATTTCAGTTATTGATGCCTCCAGAAGCACATAAACAAAATCAGTCTTGTGAAGTCAAACTTGATCTTATAACAAACATATCTGGGGACTGTATATCTTTGGGTGCCAATTTGTTGTGAGTAACAAAATATTATGACTGAAATATATTAACATAAGAGTAATAAAAACAAAACAAGCCAGCTAATGGTCTGTTGCTGAACCTCTCTTATGAGAGATTGTGTGCATATAATGTGTAAATAATGCAATGCATGTAACATTCCATGGCACACTGGAGTTTGTTTGGGGGACTTTTCAGCCATGCTAAATAACATTATGATCATGTACTAACAAGAACACTTTCCCCTTTGCTTTGAGGTCCATCTTCAAGATATTATCAATGTTACACTCAATTTATTCCCACCCTAAGAGCTCGATGTTCTCACCCACCCAAAATTCTCATCCTTATCCCCAGATGTTCTTGTTACGAGATCACATCTAGCTGTGCGAGTCTACACCCCAAAAATTCTTCCTGTTGATGCTAAGATTGTAAAGATAGCTCTATTTCATGTATGAAGCTAGCTTCAATTTCAGGTTGCCATGCTATGGTTGGCACCTTGATTCAAAATAACTTTTCAGTAGATGGAATCAGTCCTGCCATCTAGGCGAAGGAAACGAGTCCTAGTATCTAGTAGGAGCTGAGAAATGAAGAGGCAGGATTAACTTGGTGTGCACAACAAGTCAGGCTGCCCTTCAACTTTTCCACTGTGAAACTAGAGAACTTCAAGCCTTAATAAAGTCAACAAGCTGCAAATAGACTCACCTCCAGGTAACCTTAACATGAAGCAATTGCTATACTGCATCATTTGAGCTTTACAATAGCTTTGCAATGGACCACATATATGGAATCAGCTTTGCTATCTAGGGAAAGAAACAGATTCCAAATGCATTGATTTTTCATCTTAAAAATCAAACATCTACCGAGAAGGATTTACTGAGCATGCACAACCAGTCAATCTCTAATTTTTGACTTGAAACTGTGGAACGCAAAAAAAAAGGCTGACTTGGGAAGCCAACGACTCCTAGATAGAATCATCATGTTGAAACCTTGGCATGAACCAAGAGCTGTATTATGTAATTTGATTTCCAGGGGCTATCCAGGGGCCACCTACAGACAGTAGACTAAAAACCTGCTTTAATTCTCTCATTAATGAACTTATGGTGATGGTCAAAAACCTTAAACCCTCGACACAGACAGAGTTTGACCCCACACAACCTAACACACTAAGGCGGCTTTCTCCGCCCAGCACTTCACCAAGCAGTAATGCAGTGAACATAGCAGGGGTTGCCCTAGCACACTATGAGATGGGAACTAATAGATGCACATCGAAATTCTATCTGACCACCTCAGACTTTCTACCGATGGGGAGCAGGAACCTGTGAGGCTAATCCAGGTCTCAGACCATTACTGACTGACTGGCCAATTAAATTTCCCTCTTGCAGCGCTCCAGAAAAGTGTGGGGCTGAGAAATCTCCGCATGTATGTAGTCTCCCAAAGGGAAGTCACTACTGGCCTTGAGATAATGCTATGTACTGCTTCTAAGCTACTTTGAAGTGAATCCCGGAGCTGGGGGCACTTCCCAGTCAATCAGGATAGCGATGTATGCTAGCCGTGTGGATGGTGGCACGTTTCTGAACTATGGGCCGTCCTAGTCAATCAAGCTAGTGGTGTGAATGGTATAATTTCTGCGCGCCTTGTTTCTTCTGCAGACCCACAGACTCCGCGTGAGCTAGCTTTAATTAGGGCTTGGCTCATTATGCCATGGTGCAGAATTTCCAAGGGATCAGGCAGGCTGCCCACATAATGTATCTTCTGCTCGTTACTTGATTTGCCCCCTCAGCCAGCTGCTATTGGGGATCAATCAAGTTTACTGGTCCTAAGGTCCATGGGTTACTCCTCCCCCACCGTGATTCTGGGCTCGGCGACTTGTAAAATCCTAATGAGGACCTGGGAAAGCATCTAGAGATTTAGGTTTGGTCTATGATTGTTTTTCCTTATGATCTTGGCAGGGTTTTCAGATGGGAGGCAGCTCTACTAGGAGAAGCTGTCTTAATGTTACACCTTCGGTGGCAGTTGCAAATAGGAAAAGGAATTGAATGGCACACTGGATACAACAGGGGTGATCAATTATTGTTCTGGATGGCCATAGTCCAGCACAGTGTTGTGATTTATTTAGTCAAACTCAGCTCAGTGGATGTAGGAGGTACATTTCAACAAAGAAATCACAAAACTGTAGGCAACATGAGTCTGTAATTGATGACATTTGCGGTACAGGTCTATAGGTCAATGGTTCGCAACCAAATCCTTTGAGAATCCCAGAAGATTGATATTATTTAATAGAGAAACGGGATTTTTATTTATTTTTACTCGCTGCTGATCTTAAAAAGCACACAGTTACATTTCCACCTGCTGTTTAATATTTATAGATTATTTCTAAATGTTTACTCTGTGTCCTTTGTGCTCTGTAAAATCCACACCATCTCGTCCCACTGTGCACATGTTCACGGCTGAGATGACAAAGTTCCCATTGACTTTGAATTTGATTTTTGAATTCTAGCTCCTGGCACATCAGTAACAGATGTTCACTCCTTACTAGCCTGGTTCAGGAATCTCTGAAGGTGAGAGGCAGCACAAATGTAGACTTTCTGTGTGAGAAACATGTAGTTTTGATACAGAACACATTACGTACCACATGATGGACAGCAGAATGCACGCCAGGAGGATGTGGGACGAGCAAAGGAGAGCAGAGCAACCGGCACCTGCAGCGCCGACCCGTGGCTTGGCTGAGGGTGGGGCGGAGGAAGGAGTGGTCTCTGCTGGGAGGAGAATAACAGCTTAATGTTTTCTTTTCTGTCAGAGTTACGAGGAGTTAGGGGACCCTAGTCAAATTGGTGTCAAGTCTACTGCTAATTACTGTGTGTATTAAACACAAGCATGCAATTAAAGAGAAAAATAAACGGACTCCATGCAGATAATTGGAGTCAATAAAACTGTAGTTGGTCCTGAAAAAGGAATAAAAAAAAAAAAACACGAAGAAGACTAAAAAACAAGCAAACAATAACAGAAAGCATAAAATTTGCAAGGCCACTTCATATCAGTTTTTCCAGCTGGGAGATTATGCAGAGCCAAAAAACAAAACATCTCTAAAAACAATATTTACGGAGGTTATTTCAGCCACTCCTTTGTGTGTGACCAATGTAGGAAACTGCTAAATCAGGAAGATCTATGATCAGTCCCTCCTGACTGTTACCCATTTGGATATTGGTAGTGATGAGGAAGCTGTGAAAACACTTTCTGAATTATGGATTCAGGTGAGGCCCCAATGAAAGCCAAGTGAAGCCAAAAAACAGCCACAATTTTGGAAGTTGTAGACTGAGTATGCTTTCAGATGCCAGTGGAACGATGACAGTTCGGCTTGTGTTGCTGGGCTTGTTTATGCCGCACGACTGCAACACGGATTAATCATCGCAGGTGCAAGCAGGAATTAGTTATTCTTTCAATTAATATCAGTTGTTTATTGTGCTATTTGCACTGTGTGGCGATGTGTGAAATGACTCGGGGGGGATAACACTTCCTCTGATCAAATGGAAGACTCTCCCGCACACTGCGGCAAAGTCAAGTTCCTCATTAACCAAATTAAAATGTGCACAAACACAAGCAGCGCTGCACTGTGAGAGGCGGAGCGCGGACAAGACCCAGGAGAGAACAGCTGCGGTGCTTACAGAGGGAGGGTTTTGTCCGGAGATCTTGGCAAAAAAAAAAGAAAAAAGAAAGACGATGGCAATCGAAAACCCACCCTTCTGCTGACTTTCTGATTCATCCCCGCTTTCCAAGTATAGCTTGAATTAAATGCGCCGTCTGCTTGGAGGGGGAGAAATCCAATATTGTCTAGTGGATCAGAACGAGCAGGGTAGTAGCCACCAGATATTACTTCTAATAACAGTCATCAAGCTGTCAATGCTATTTATAAAAACGTGCGTAGCGGAGTCACCGAGGCTTTCAAGTCTTATAGAATTCTCTCGCCGGCTGGAGGACACGTCAGTCGATACTCCGAGCGCTCAGGCGTGGGGATCGTGACCCAGACAGAGTGTCTCCTGATCCTTGTGTGCAATCTGTTTACCACAACAGGAATCCTTAAAAATAAATTGTGAGCACGAACTTCCACACTCCTGTAGATGCACATGGACTGAGCATCATTCACAGTGCAGCAGATAATTGGTGTTTTTAACAGAGCCCGGTTAAGACACTTGATCACAGTCCAAGAAATTTTGCATTATCGAAAGCTTGGGTGGATAGATCTGCTAGTTCTTTCCATGGTTAAAATCCACCTGAGCAATACATACCCTAAGCACATGAACTTTTAATGTGTATAGGGCCCTCTGTCCAGCAGGAGGCAGTCTGACTTTGTGATGCAACAAGACTCCTCATGTTCTGTGCAAGAACTTTTCATTCTTTGATGAAACTGGGAAAGGGAATTAGATTGTAAAGGATGATTTGAGGCCCTAATACACTAACACTGGGGTGAGCAGCAGAGGAAAATTTGGGCAGGGTCACCTATGGGTAAGGCCAGAGTAAATGGCTTATTAGGCAATTACTTGGTAATTACATTAATTTGGTGACATTGGGTTGCTGCACTGTCTACACAAAAACAAAAGAATTTATTATGTAACACCTTTATAACTTCCATTTGATAGAAACTGTATGTACCATGTATTGGGACACACCTGTTTTGCAATCTTAATGCTTCATCATACAAAGACATTCTGAACAACACCATGCTTCAAATTTTTGGACACAGTTTTGGGAAGAACCTTTTCTACTCCAGTATGACTGTGCCCCAATGAACATAGCGAATTCCATTAAGACATGGCTGGTATGGAAGAACTTGACTGGCCACACAGAGCCCTGACCTCAACCCTATCCAACACCTTTGGGATGAACCGGAACCAAGATTGAGAGCCAGCACAAATTCCTACAGAAAGCCTTCCAAGAAGATTGGAAACTGTTAAAGCTGGAAACAGGGACCAACTCCATTTTCAAAGTCCATGTATTTGAATGCAATGTTATTAAAGTCCCTGTTGATGTAATGGCCAGACATCACAATACTTTTGTCCATTAAGTGAATAGAACATATCCTAGTAAGAGATTTTTTACCTTTTGTGTCCCAATACATAAAAATGAATGAGTTCTCATTACAAAAGCAAGATTCAATTACCAATGACAATGCAATTTTCTTGTTTACTCAGAATTGCTATGGCCAAATCAAAGTGATGTTTTAATTGGTGTAATGGTGGATAATTGTCATAGCATGTATTATTGATATAGAACTATTTAAAAAGTCATATTAAAATCCAATAAAGGCTTTTAGGGGCCTGGTCAGCAGGGGAACGCCCCACTTCATAGGCCCCATGTGATTCTTCTGTCTGCCTACATGGGGTGGCCATAATATGACTGTTTGCACAGTTTTATATCCATGAAACATTAAGTATGTGGTGATTCTGACAGACTGCAGTACACTACAGGAACTATAGAGGGCATTACAGTTTGTTTCATTCCACGATGGAGGAATAAACACCCAGATGGATGTGGTCCTGCTATGAGGTAAATGTGAGAGGACATTTAGACGGTCTAAGGCTTTGATTAGTCCATTAATTGGAAAATGAACTGAAATTCAGATACAAGCATTAAATGTAGCCCTACCTATTAGCACGTCTGTGATAGGCTTGGGCTCCTCTGTCCAGGGGGTGGCGTGCACGGCCACGCTCCAGTCGCTCCATGTGCCGATCTCCATGTCTTTGGCAGCCAGCTGGATGATGTACTCCTTCCCCACATATGCGTCTGTGATGGTGTGGGAGGTGCTGTCTGAAAGCTCCACCTGTCAATCAAGAGGGCACAGCCAAACAGTCCATTTGAGAAAGAGCCTGCAAATTGGACAATGTGTAATTAGCCTCCAACTCATTAGCAAAGTGGAGTTGAGGCAGATGACTGGGCACTTTAAAGTGTGATTAAGTGTTTGGGGAAGACAAAAATTGATTACGGTAGCAAACAAACACAGTAACTATTTTCTTACACACAGGCCTTTCTGTCTTTCAGATCCACGACAGAGATGCACTATTACGGAAAATAGCCCATCTGTTGTTATTCCTAATTTTTCAGCCCTCTAGGCCACTTATCCAGGGTCATTTTAAGCAGTGACACTGACATGCAATTGGAAGAGTAGCAGCCTGTGTGTTTCAGGCACAGTGGTATTGCTGGACCTGTTACACACCTCAGTGTCACTCCTAGAGCGATCCGCCGCCAAAATTATTGAGCCAGGAGAGCCTCTCTAAGGGTAGACCTGGCCACTGATAGAGATCCGACACAAACAGCTGGACTACAATTTCTGTGCAAGATGTGCGTGATGGCCACATTAAACGAGACCTCTCTTACCCCGGAGCGGTGAGTGAGCTAAGCTGTGGTTGTGGGTAATGAGCATCAGGTGTGTATTATGGTGGAGATGGTGGTGAGGGGGGACTAATGCACTGGCTGTGGCAGAGATCAGATTGAACCCTGTGATTCATCCTGGGTATCCAACACCTCTTGGCAGAGAATCTCTTTCTCTCTCTCTTTCTTTCTCTCTCTCATATTCCCTCTCCTTCTTTGTACGGTTTAATAGAGCTGGCTTTACTCACAAATGACAAATCTACTGACACATTTACGTAACAAATGACTCTTTACAGCACCAGGACTACATTACAAAGGTATTAACTTGTTCTATAATAAGAAAATTGAACATTTAAAAAAAGTTGGTATATATATCAACATCCATGAATGAAATACTGTATATACCGTGTATTGGGGCACACATGTTTTGCAGGGTTTGGGACCGGCCCCTCACTCCCAGTAAAGGACAATCTTAATGCTACAGCAGACCAATACATTCTGGACAACACCATGCTTCTAAATTTGGGGAAAAAGTTTTGGGAAGAACCATTTCGACTCTACATACACTTTACCTTTGTAATTATTGGCACTGGTAAACTAATAGTAAATGTTAAGCTCCAGAGTGGCACATTTGTTTAAGTGTTGGCCTTTTTGTTTGGGGCAATGGAAGTTTAATGCTTGACAATGTCACATTAATTAAGAGTCCAAGACCATAATTGAACTCACTCTCTCAGAATGTAGCCAACACAAGTGAATATCCCTGTTATCATTCTTTGATGAAGGTAGACAAGGGACTTACACTGTTAAGTGTGCTTTTAGGCCCCATTGGGGTGAACAACAGAGAGAAAGGAAGGAAGGGTCACCTATGAGTAAGGCTGGAATGATTAATCAGAATCAGAATAAAAAATGTCATGCTCCTAGGCCACACATGTGTTTAAGTATTGGCCTATATGTTGGGAGATCGGGAATTTGATCCCTGGGAATGCAACATTAATCCATGGCCAGAAGTCCAACACAACTGGCCTCACTCTCTCAGAATGTTACCAACACAAGCCAGCTGATTTAACAGAACTACTCTGCACTTCCGCTCACCAAACATATTCTCAGGTTTTAGACTGGGATGACCTTGATGCTGTGGACATGGTCCTACACCATACTTAATAGGATGAGGTCTTTTCTGACTCAGTCAAGGCACGTCACCCAAATAATTTTCTGTCATGGCGTAATATATATAATATGTAATTCTTCAAGTGTTAGTCTTGGAGACTTTTCACTGTCCTCTTCACTGAATGGGGGTAAACATATTTTTTCATAACAGCTCAGGCTGGTTTAAACTTTTTACTATTCCTTTACTAGCACATATGGACATCTCCAGTAACGTAACTTTTTATAAATAACTGATATATGAAGGTCCACACACTTTTATCCCAGTTATGTATTTTCAAAGCTTCAACTGTACTGGTGAAGGGAATTTGTCAACTCATCCTTATATATTTATTATCTAAAAGCTATTTATTTTACTATTAATTACAAAAAAGTGAACTATAAATGGAAACAAGATTCAGTTACACTTAACCCATATGAATTCATAATGGCAACAAAATACTGTGATGTAGTTTTGTGGATTTTTGTTTTCTCAGACAAAATTTACTCCAGTTGGAGGTGTTCTTTTTTTTTTTTTTTACCAAGGATTCCGATAAAGGATGGTGTTTGTGTCAGAGTGGGCAGATGTGTGGGTGTGTGAATATTAACTTTAGTTTATCTTACGGTCTCTCTTTCTCTGGTGCTCTCTCTCTCTCTCTCTCTCTCTCTCTCTCTCTCTCTCTCTCTCTCTCCCTCTCTCTCTCTCTCTCTCCCTGTTTCTCTCTCTCCCTCTCTCTCTCCCCCTGTTTCTCTCTCTCTCACTCTCTCTGCCTCTCTCTCTTCCCCTGTTTCACTCTCTCTCACTCTCTCTCTCTCTCTCTCTCTGTTTCTCTATCTCTATCTCTCTGTATCTCTCTCCAATTCTCTGCATCTCTCTGTCTCTCTCTATCTCTCTCTCTGCCTCTCTCGCTCTCTCCCTGTTTCTCTCTCACTCTCACTGCCTCCCTCTGTCTCTCTGTCTCTCTCTCTCTCTATCTCTCTTTCTCTCTCTCACTCTCTATCTCTCCCTCTCACTCTCTATCCCTATCTTTTGCAGGCGCAAACATAACGCAGCTGAATCAAACAGTGCAACTATAGGTAAGCAGTCAGCAGAAATAATTGGTGCCTCATAGACAGATGCCAGCACAGATTCCAAAGTGCAAAACGCAAGGAGACAGCTCTACCTGCCCAGTCCCACACAGCAACCACGGAGAGCCAGGTGGGACTGTGTTTGTTTTAATCTGAGAGAATACACTCGTCTGCGTGGCACCTGAGCGCTTCAACACCACAAAAGAGAAAAAAGCGGCCCTGTGTCTGATGTGGTGATAGCATTGTCTGAGTAGCTTTCCATCACGGGAGCCCAGGAAAACAGCCACACAACCCAGCGACCGTATCGTTTAGACTTCACATTTACATTTTAATTGAACATTTTTTTTCCATAATTGGAAGAGACTGTGGCTCATTTCCCTTGCGCTTTCTCAAAAACCCACTGAACAATGGCCAAATCCTCTTCATTTAGATTAAGCCATGTTCAAAACTCTCTCGCCCTGTGCGAGCACGAGTGTGTGGGCTACCGAGGGCCGTTTTGCCGATAATGCGGCTCGAGTCCGCCTGTAATGGCTTTTCGCAGCGAGAGTGTGACACAGAGGCCGTAATGTCATCAAACTCCAAGCGGATGTTTTTGGCCTCCCCTTGACATTTAAATCCTTTCTTGTTGGGGTCGCAATAAAACTATAAGCAGGCAGTGAACCCTGGCAGCCGCGCGGGCTGCAGCGGGGAGGGAGGCTGACAGAAGTCTGGAGCTGCACCGGCGGCTCTGGCACTGGAGCCGCAGCGGATGTTTCTATTCCACGCTCGGCTCCCCTGCCTTACCCACAAACCAGTGCCCAATTACCAGGCCCTTATGAACATCCTCAGAGCCAAGAGAGCAAAACAGGAGTCAGAGAATTTAAGCTGAACCATAGCAACCCTGGGGTGAACACACACACAGAAGGACAGGGAGAGAGAGAGAGAGAGAGAGAGAGAGAGAGAGAGAGAGAGAGAGAGAGAGAGAGAGAGAGAGAGAGAGA
>JBBMFX010026647.1:0-12186 GCA_037832545.1 Rhabdalestes septentrionalis | reverse complement strand
TACTCTCTCACTGGGAACAGAGGCTGGGGTCCAGCACAAGCAGCATGGGCCACATGTTCCACAGCAATAATAATACTGGGCTGCCCGCAGAGGTGCCTGTCTGTAAATCGGCGTAGTGCACTTGGAGACCGGCCGATGCAATGCATTAAAAAATGCCAAATATCGTCCCGATATATCGGCCGGCCGATACATCGATCGACCTCTAACCCAAACTCAACAGTCAGTGTGAACACAGGCCGTGAGCCCAAATTCCTGTGAAACCCAGGCTTGGAAAATTCTCAGGAAATCACCGTGTGTGAACGCAGGCCAGTATGATACAGGGAAATTTGAGTAACACCGATTTTTACAGTGTGTCCTTCCAGCTGCGAGTGTAAATATGAGTAATGATCAGCAGTAAAGGAGAGACAGTAATGTGATGGATTCTGAGAATGAAAAGCGCTTAGGGCTGCCCAGCTTCGGTTGAACGGATCGTTTTTTGTTTTTTGTTTTGTCCTTTGTTAGTCCTTGCTGTTCCTGCAATCTGTTTACATTGTGTGTGTGTGTAGCGTTTGATTGGGTCAGTGGTTTTGAATAGAAAGTGCTTTTATTCTAAGCAGCACAGGAAATGAGGCGGAGCTTCGGTAAGCCTGGCGGATTTTCCATGATGAGATTAAAGTGTGTGTGTGTGTGTGTGTGTGTGTGTGTGTGTGTGTGTGTTTGTGTGTGTGTAAATATCCATATGAATTCGTTCTTTCATCCACAGCATTTGTGGCCTTTGACCTCTGGGATGGAATCTCTGTGCTGGCGCCTCAGACGGCCAGACTGCCGTCACCGTGACGACGAGCACATTCCACTCTGTCCCATTCACTGGCAATAAGGGCTGGGGATTGAGGCCGTACTTGTGGGTGGGTGTGTGTTAGTGGGTGGTGTATGCATTTGCATCCAAAAGTGTGTGTGTGTGTGTGTGTGTGTGTGTGTGTGTGTGTGTGTGTAGTTACTGGTATGATTGTTACTGGTTTGTCTTGTGACTTAAAACTGGGGCGTCAGAACAAAACAGAGTCAAAAGTTTAACAGGCCAGACTGAACACACAGTCGTATATAAAAGTCACACACACTGTTAAATGACCCGTGTTGTCATGAAAATGCCAGTAACTGCTGGAACCTCTTAGAGCTGCTTCAAGTGTGTGAAAAGCTGTGAAAAGACAAAGACAAAAGCTTATATCATGGATTGGTGTGGTTTGATTTATTTATTTATTTTTATTTGAGGCAGTATATTGTGCAAAAGTCTAAGCCCCCATTTGAAACCCCTTTAGATGAGTAGGGAGTGACACTTTGCACACGAATCATCAATATTGCTAAATGTTACTCCCCTGTGTTTGCACAGGTGCCAAAGGTTTTGCACAACATTTTATATGGTCATTTTCAAAATGCTCTGTTGACTTCAGTCCATTTTTAGGAAATGAGCTGCAAGAAGAGCCTGCATTTTTAACGCATGCTTTTTGTGATGTCATGGAAAAGGCAGCATTTCCAGCCTGCAGCGGTTTGGTTGAGTCCGATCATGCAGAAGTTATGAGGAGCACTTTGACCTTCGCTGCTGTCCGAACGCGTGGCAGCCATTCAGAGCGCAGCTCATTTGCATACGACTGTCCTAGAGAGTGGTAGATACGGTCAATCAATCAGTAAACATAAATGTTCTTAAAGGAAAAGGCCATTCAAGTGAAGTCTGAAGTTAAGGGTCCCTTTTCACATTTGTTTATCATTTTTTTGAAATATTTAATTTTATTCTAAAATATGATGGAAAATGTAAAAAATTAAAGAAGATAAAACTTTTGCTTGTGCTTGATGTGATTAGAGGGATCACATGACCCCTGACCACCACTGGGAGAGAGAATGGGGGAGACCGTGTAAGGGGAGATGAAGGAAGGACACAACACACACACACACACACACACATACAGAGAGAGAGACAGACAGACACGCACACACACATACAGAGAGAGAGACAGACAGACACGCACACAAACACACATACAGAGGGAGAGAGGGGAGACTGTGTGTGACAGAGAGCAGAGAGAGTATCTGTGAGAGAGTAAGAGAGGTGTGTGTGTGTGAGAGAGAGCGAGAGAGAGATCACATGACCCCTGACCCCCACTGGCCCGGAGGCCTGACCTGGAGAGAGGGGAGGGGCAGAGAGGCAGAGAGGCAGAGTTACAGTCAGTGTGGAAAACGAGCCGTCACTCGGAGAGAGAGCTGGAGAGATGAGGAGAGGTGGATGAAAGGAGCTCGGCTAGGGGAGAGCAGACGCGCTGCAGGGGGTGAGACAGTGGAGGACGGGAGGATGAGTGCCGGAGACGCGGGCCTGATTAGATTAGGACGCGGGCGCTGCAGGGGGAGGGTTAGATAAAGAGCAGGAGAGACGGTCTGCTGCTGCGGTGCAGAGAGGCTGGACTGTGGAGGTAAGAGCCCCTGAGTGAACTGGGATACTGGCTTCTCCTTTCTTCACCTCTTCTCTTTCTCTGTTCTGTTTCACTGTGGTTTAAGGATCCCTCCTAGTGTTCCTTTATGTTTATGGCTATTAATGGTCATTGATCTTGGTTTGATGATCAGGATTACATAAGATCAGTCCAGATTAATATTACATTGCCTTGCATGTGCTTTTGCTTTGTTTGTTTTTGTTTTTTAATCGGTTTACCGTTCAGCAGTTTCATTGAGAGCCGAGTCGGACCCCGAGGTGGGGCCAGTGTGGGGCCAGTGTGTTGCCGAGCTGCCCCTGTCATCAAAAAAATCTCATAAACTGACACAAAACCCAGTGTACTCTGGACAGGTTTACACAGTTTGAACCAAAACTTCATCAAAATAATTGTGATTAGTGAAAAGAAAGTGCAGCGATTTGTTTTTTTTGTTTTTTTTTACTGCAAAGTTGACTGGCCAGCAAGGATTACAAACGATATTTAAATTATTTCAGTGATATTTGTGGTAAATTTTGGTGAATCTGTAACTAAAAAGTGCACAAAAAATGATATTTTTAGTTTATACAGAGGAAATGCTCTTCATATGGCTGTCTCTCTCAGTTCAGGCTTTTTAATAAGGATCTAATCATTTCTCACACTGAAGCAGAAATTAGGATCTAAATAAAAATAGAAATGTATAAAAATGCAAATGAACATTTAAAAGCAACGACCTTTAAAGGAACCTCTTTACCTGCATCAATACAGCCCCTCATGTCCCTAGTCACTGAAATCACTACCTGAACTGGTGCTATAAATCAAAAAGAGGATTACTCAAAATAATTCATATGTGTGTATGTGTGAGTGCATCTGTCTCTTTATGACAAATGTCCTTATAATGATAGGAATACTGGATAATCTGTAAAAGTGGGGACATTTTGCTGGTGTGAGACATGCTGTTTTCACCACAAATTCTTCTTTTTTTTAGGAGAGACTAAAAGATTGCCTTTTGGTTACTTTAACTTAAACTTAGGTTTAGGTTTAAATGTAGGTTTATTCAGACTGGAAGACAGTGTTGCACAAGACAGTGGAATGTCCCCACAAACATAATAATACAAATGTGTGTGTGTGTGTGTGAGAACTTTACTTGCAAATGTAGGTTTAGTCAAACTGAGATACAGTCTTATGCATTGTACACACACACACACACACGTTTTTATTATGTGTGTGGGGACATTTTGCTGTTTTGTGTATTTACCTCTTTGCGGGGACCGAATGTCCTCATTACAGAAGGTCAGTAGACTTTGGGACATTTCGCTGGTCCTCATGAGGAAACGTGCTGTATTCACCTAAAACTCAACTTTTTAGAAAAAAATTAAGATCAGAGAGATTGCTTTTGCATTACTGAGGTTAAAAGTGAGGGTTAGGCTCAGGAGAAGGTGTAGCAGCGTGAGGATGAAATATTACGCAAGGCAATGGAATGTCTTTACAAACACAGTAATACCAGTGTGGGTGGTTATACATGTATTTGTTCCTTTGTGAGGACTAAATGTCCTCTGTGTGGGAATACTGTAAAATCTTTTAATAAAAAGGGACCTTTTCTGATAACAAACCCCAAAATTAACATATTAAAGAAAAAAAAAATGATTAGAAAGATTGCCGTTTGGTTACTGAGGTGGGTTTGCTGAGATTACACAAGTCAGTGGAATGTCCACACACATAGAAGTGTGTGTGTGCGTGCGCGTGCGTGTGTGTGCGTGTGTTGCAGCAGCTATGACAGGCTGCATTCATTACTGTGGAAATTAATTTAACAGAAATGTAGTTTTGCTAATGCTGTTGTGTGCATTATGTAAGTGCACATTATTGAGAGGACGCGTGTTTTGTACTGTGTGAGGCTCACGGCAGAACACCAGCCGCACGTGATTCTGTGACGGAAAATCAGACACGTGTGGAAAAGTTAAGCAGCATGTGTGTGCATGTAGGTGTGTGTGTGTGTGAGAGCGGAGGTGTGCATTTGCGCTACGCTTTACGTCGTATTGTACGTGTGTAGGTGCAGATTATGTGTGTGTGGTTTGAAAGTGTGTGTGGGAGACACTCCGTGTAGGAGCAGAAAGTTTGTATGTATTAATATTTCTAGGTTGGGACTGAATGTGTAGTGAATTTGGGACTTTTTGCAGCTTTTCAGAACTTAAGGGAAATTCCTTGGATTTTTTTTTGTTAAACTGAACTGTTTAAATGTAAATACATTGCTTTAATATGAAATGGATTATAGATATTGTTTTATTACAGTGTCTTCTGCTGTTACTTTAAAATCATGTGTACTAAGAAAAGACAAAACTGAAGGTTTTGTACCTGCAGGAATTTTAACAATGTTTATGTAATTCACATATTTGAGTTTTGATTAAAAAAAATTTTTTTTCAAAACTATTATAAAAACAAAGCTCCAGGTCCCAGTTTCCTATCAGCACCTTAACAGTTCTGACTCAGTGAGTTTACTGCACAATGGCACCTTTTATATTGAGACAATTTGACTGTGGTTACATCTTACTCGTTTAATAAAGCATTCTTGTGTTTTAAACATTGGGGAAGTCCCCCAGTATTCTACATATTTAGCATGTGTATTTCATAGAATTTGTTTTAGAAAATAACTATCAGTAGATTTCCCTAAGTACATTAATTACACTGATTTGTGTCATTGTTGGATATTAGAGTAGTTGTAAGTGTTTAACTCTGTAATACATGTCCTAAAATCTGAATATATGGTACTTGGTGGTGGAGGCCTAGTGGGTAGGACACTTGCCTCTGGACTGAGAGGTCCAGGAGACTACCCCCTGTATTTAGGGAGTGGAAGTCACTTTGAATAAAAGCGTTGGATAAAACTGCTGTAAAAAAAAATAGTTGGAAAGTAGAACGGAAATAAGGTGTTTCTCTGTGATAGAGGTGTCTGTAATCTGGTTAAGGGCCTTGTTGTCTGTTTTTACTGTAATCCACGTGACCCCCACTGCCCGGTAGAGCCAGACAATCTTGTGGTGAACGCTAGCACTTAAAAGCTGAACAGGGATCATTTACTCCGAGCCTTATACCTGACAGAAAGACCTCACTTGTCATTTCCCACACACAATCCCTGCCCCAATTAATCATTTGCCTGTAATCAATACCCCAGTGGCTCAAATGCGTCATACCTTTTCTCTGCGACCTCGTGTCACAGATAAAGTCTCGCCCCCGCTGAGCCGGAGCATAGGCCCTTTTTTGTGGCCAGGCCTGGGAAAAGAGCCCTTGGGGGCCGAGTTGTGTACAGAAACTTGGGCTAGTCAATGTTTGATCAGACAAACAGATGCGATTATAGTGTGTTACAGTAAAGGCTTCGTTTAGCCACCGCCATCAAACACCTGAGAAGGATTAAAATGAGGATTGCCCCCCAAAAAATCTAATGTAAGCAATATTTCTCTTGCCCCAGCTGTAGCTGACCAGACAAGACATGTCTCAGAGTCTTAGGTTAGCTTCATTAGCTTTGCAGCTAAGCACGATCCCATGGGCAAAAGTGTGTTGTAGAGCTAAAACCTATTTTGGCAGCCTTTTTGTAGAGGATTACTATATGTGTGATCTGTTTGAGATTATTTATTTTGAGATAGTTTGGGTGGCACTATGTGATTTTAGCATGCAGCTTGCACAGCGCTAACTGAGCTTCCTGGCTGTAGCATTAGCTGCGCAGCGCTTGGTAGCTGAATTAGCCTTGTAGTCCTTCTTAGTGTTGCAACATCATTTTAAAGAATGAGTTTTGACATGGCAATAATAAAACAAATATAATAAAACATGATTACACTGGCCATGCACTACAATTAACCAAAAACAAATTGAGGTGGAAAAGTGCACAGGTTAAAGCTGGTAAAACTAACTCAAAATGTAAAGCCTTGAATGTGAGATTAAGGGGTTTCACACTCATGCCTTAAATCTAATTTGAAGGTAAACTTAATGGGTCAATTTTAAAAATTAATGGCCACTTCATTCAAATGAAGGGGTTTGCTGTGTTTTTAGGGGTAAATTAAGGATCAAGCACATTTTAATACATTGTGTTTTGTAGTGATGAGTAAAGTTGGATGACCTTGGAACACCTGATCACTGGTCAATATCTTTCAATAGTTATGGCCTTTAGGTAGTACAACCATTTAAACAGAGACCTCACTCATCCTGAGAATTCCCAGTGATGCCACAGTTAACCATGTCCAAAAGAGCCTCCTTGTGCTCTCACCAGCGTGACATGACATTATGAAGTGTTTTGAGCTGTTGATTAGGGATCATTGGTCTATATTGCCTGTCCAGGTCCATTTCCAGAGTCCAGCACATTCATTTCCCTGCTCAAATACACCTGATTCAACAGCAGTAAGTTACCAGATACAGTAGGTGTGTTCCAGTAAGAGAATAACCAAACTGTGCTGGACTCCTGCCTCCAGGACTGGAACTGGATACCATTGACCTTGGCAATACAAAAGGCAGTAAAACCTGCTCGCAGTTCAGCATTCTTACTCTCGGGGGGAAATATGACTCATACTGCTTTCCCTCCGTGCGTACTGTGAGGTTTTTTCATGCCTCTGTTTTGGAATGAATGCTAAATCTGCTCACTGCTTCCTTTTTCTTAACTCTTCGATTATCTCATTTTGCAGGCAAAATCCTGGAGAAGGTTGAAAAGCATGGTGCACTTCTCACCCTTCGTCGTTTCCTTCAAGAAGCGCTACCCCTGGGTCCAACTTGCCGGTCATGCAGGTACGCGGTCACCATGTCTATTGTCCTACAACTCTGTTTCTTTCTCTTTATTTTTTTGTTTTTATTCCTATTTATGTCTACTACTTTCTTTCTCTCTTTCTTTTGAGTTTTGTCTTTGCCAATATTCTTTCTTGCTGTTTTTGTTGTTCTCTCGGTATTCTTTTGTTTTTGCTTTACTTCTGCCACGACTTTCAAAGTATTCTTAAGTTGACCTTAACTGTTTTCCACATTTTTATTATATATACATATTCCATTGAGTACATTAACAAAAACAAACATCTATCCTGGAGCTGGTGCTATTGCACCTTTAGGGGCAGCAGTGAGTGATGTTTGTTTATTTGAACTGGAGCTGTTTTTGCTTTCGTTGGAGAGCTATTAAGTACTGACCTCTAGGAATCAGTGCTACTCTTTAGTTTTGTACTTTAATATCTTTGTATAATTTACAAGGCATAAGATGGTATGGTAGTAGCCTAGTGGGCCTGTGAATCTAAAAAACAACAAAGTCACTGGCTCAAACCCTGTCCTTGAGCAAGACACTTCACCCTCAGTGTCTACAGGTGGACTTTCCCTTTTACTACTGACTGTGAGACTTTCCCTTCATCAATTTACTAAGTCACTCTGGATGAGGGCATTTGCAAAATGCTGTGAATGTAAAGATTTCTATTATAATTCCATGACTGTGACAAGCCCAAATTCTATCCTGTTTTTCCTTATATCTGCACGGCTGCAGCCTTCTCCCACTCCTGCTCTTTCTGAGAATTCATGGTGAGCAGATTAAAGTGCATTAAAGACGCAATCATGGCATGGTGCCGTCCCTGAAATTCCCCACTGTATGCCATCAGGTTCTCTTGCCTGTTTGCATGCACTAGTGACTCTAGGCTACTCCCTGCCCCTTAACAGCCTCTGGGAACATCTCTGTCGTCGTCAACATGCAGAATGTTTATTAAAAGGGAATTTATTGGGTGCTGTTACTCAACTTTTATGAATGTGTGGGTCTGTGTGTGTAGGTAGTTTCCAGGCAGGTGAGGATGGTAAGCTGTTGAAGCGGTTTTGTGAATGTGAGCAGCAGTGTCTGCAGAAGCTAATGAGCGACTCGCTCCGGCCCTTTGTCCCCGGCTACTACGGTGTCGTGCAGCGAGATGAGCAGGACTACAACCTGATGGACGACCTGCTGGCGGACTTCGACTCTCCATCCATCATGGACTGCAAAATGGGCAGCAGGTGAGCAGGCCAGAGAGAAAGTGAAGGTTCTGGTGTGTTCTTCATTTCAATTTAATATTTTATTTATCTATTGTGTCTCATTTGAGATCAAATGCATAAAACAAATGGCTAAGATCTGGGAGACGAGAGAAAAAGAGCTTTCACTTAATCTGGATATCTGGATCTTTGGGAGGTCAGACCGGGACAGTGATATTTTTTTTCCCCACTTCCTATATCCATGGAACAGGCAAAGGGCTTTGAGATCACAAACCTGGGTGATTTTTCAAAACAAAGGTGATTCTGTTAGTGGATTATATGGAGTGGAATCATACCTTTATTATATTCCCTAAAATCATCCTCATTTTGCCCTTAAAATCCCATATGGAAAATGAAGAAAAAATAAAGGAAAAGTTCACAGATAAGGCTATTAAAGGAGGAAACTACTGAATTTTCACCTACTGAATTAATGCCTTAAATTTAGGATGAAGGCAAAATGAACGGGCACTTAATTTACCCCTGAAAATACCAAACCTCTTCATTTGAATAGTGTTCGAGTGAATCACAGCTTATTTCCTAGTGTGTGTGCAGTATTTAGTAAAAAAAATGGCTGGAAGATGTGGGTGTGCATGAAATGTACCCTTTAATGTGGCTCTCCATTAGTGTAGACATGCTTTCACCGCCAGCGCAGTCTCTTTCTAATCAGTCTTTCTCGTACCCAGGACGTATCTGGAGGAGGAGCTGGTGAAGGCCCGCGAGAGGCCCAAGCTGAGGAGGGACATGTATGACAAGATGGTGGCGGTGGATCCCGACGCGCCCAGTCCGGAAGAACGAGTACAGCAGGCGGTTCTGAAGCCGCGATACATGCAGTGGAGAGAAACGCTCAGCTCCACCGCCACTCTCGGCTTCCGCATCGAGGGAATCAAGGTGGGCACTGCACAATCATACAGCAAATCTGATTCATCTAGATAAGTGGTCCCCAACATTTTTATGCATTAAAATTTAATGGGGGATATACGTAGATTGTTTATAAATAACAAACTTTAACCCACTGGGTTCTCGTATGCAACTACATTTTTGGCACTCAAGTGACCGAGATGTAACCGAGAGAATCCGGTCATTTTTCAACATAAAATATTTTTCAAATAAACGATTTTTCAGACTCCGATAATAAATACAACGGAACTAATTAATTATTTCTTGGGCAGCCCGGTACCAATTGATCCGCGGCACGGGGGTTGGGGACCACTTATCTAGATAACATACAGACCGCCCTGACTGTGGTTCCAAGCTTGGATCTTTAGTTTTGCACTGAAGCTGCATGGCTATTGCATTTATTTCAAGTTTGTATCCTTCCATTTTTGCATCAAACTGCATGTAAATTCACATCACACACTCACTCGCCTCAGGCCATGTGAGGTAACATCATCACACTGAATGTGTGTTTTATGTTCACCTAATCAGATAACACCAGAAAACCATATTTTGACGTACGACAATCGGATAATGAGGCTCTGTGAGTCACTCAGTAATCTGATTTCTTTGTAAACACATGCCGTGAACCTCTATCACTTATTTTCAACCGATGTCCTTGCTGAAGCGCAGAGCGTGACAAACAATTCTAGCATCTTGTTCTCAGTTCCGATTAACACTGTATTTCGCTTTACTGGTAAATATTTAAATATATAAGGAAATTTGTCTCAAACTTGATTTAAAAAAGAATCCGGTTCTGTTTATGAAGGAAAACAAAACTGATTACGGGGAGAAAATCCAGGTCTCTAATCCAGACTTAATGAAATCCGCTAATGACTTTGAGTCGATTGATGTAATTGGGGGTCCACTCCTAATTGTGTCCACTAGAATAATCTGTTAACTGTCCATTTGTAAACAAACTCATTTTAATGTGGACTTTTGCTGCTAAATGATCGTGTGGGTTGTTTCGTGGTTTCACAACTTTCTTCAGTCGATACTGTGGAACTGCTCTGCACAAAGATGCACTGGAAGGAAAATTCCCACTGGGCAAGAAACCAAGAAGAAGTTGGCAATAAACTAACCGTACTAAAATATTACAGCCTGGAGGCCGCAGTCTGGGCCAAAAAAATGACCAGAGAATGGTTGTTCATCAAAGATGATAAATGATAAATTGTTATTTTTAACTCTACTTCACACTTAGGCTGTTTTGACCTGTTAAAGCTGTGGGACTTTCCTCTCTGCTGCTGTTTTGCTGTGTTCTGCATATCAAGCGACATTTTCAAATGGAATTAAGCCTGTCATGGAGAAGTCTCTGGGCGTTGTACACCCTCTCAATACTGTTATTACACTTATTACAGTCTACAGATAGTTCCACACAACTGACATTTAACTGTTTATCTGCTGCAGCTAAAATGGTCTGTTTCATTTTCAAATTACCTGTAAAGTCCCAAACTTTGACATTTGTAGAGAGGCCCTAGGCCTTTTTACTGTTTCCTTTTGGCACTTTTCCTCACTCTTGTCCATAATTGTGGTGCCTAATAGGGTATCAGATTTTTGATGCATTTAATAAATTATTTTTTTAAATATATGATTGACAAATTTTGCAAATTCAGCCACATTTCCATATAAAAATAACTATAAATGTGTTGTTACTTATGAGAGAACACAAAGAAAGTTGTCCTGGGATGGTGATATAACGTTGTACAGGGAGGCGGGGCGTTTGAAAGTAGCCATTCGAGAGCGGTGTTTATTTTTCCTTGCTGCTGATTGGCTGCTGCCCTGTGATGCTGCAGTCCAGAATTTCCCTCATGGAGCATCTCGAGTGTTCTCCTCCTGTTTTTCATTTTGTTCTTCTTAAAGCCCTGCATTTTTATTTCTTAAAATTAATTACATTTATTTAAATGCGCTGCACGAATTACAGGCGAGTCTATACAGGGGGAACATCAGTATTTACATTCTAGTTCTGCAGGAGCTCAGTGTAACCTGTAAAGCATGGATACACTCACTTGCCCAATAAACACGATTCTGATTCTTACATTGATGCCCTTACTCTACAGTTATATATTCAAATTGCATTGACTGCATGCGGTTTAAACTGATGTTTTGCTTACTGTTTCTCTTTCAGAATAATTAAGGTACAAACACAGCCCTCTTCCATGTGCAAGTGAACAGTGGTGTACCATTTTTAGAACATTTAAGAGACTCATTCATACAGTGTTACCGCTTTTTACCCTTTGAGGGTATATTTCCATTGATTGTCCCCTGAGGGACTAAAAGTAATGTTAGCAAAATACAGGCTTTGATCTTTTAATGGACAATTTTGGCACCTGGCCTGCGTCATGTCCACGCTCATCACGAGAGATGCAAATTCTGTATCTTGGCACAAGAGTAAATAGGTGACGATGAGTTTGCAAATTAGCAAGACAGATATATAAATAACCTCGACTGCTGATAACTGGCGGTCAGTGCCTGTGGTTATATGTCCTCATTTTCCACAAAGTTTCCAAAAATATTTTGTTTATCTAAACTCATCATCTCTTTTTATGTGTTGTTTTTTTCTTCTTGTCTTGTGCAGAAAGCGGACGGCACATGCAACACCAACTTTAAAAAGACGAAGCACAGGGAACAGGTTATGAAGGCCTTGGATGACTTTGTGGAAGGGAACATGCAGATACTGGTATGTGGTCAGATGGTGGAAAGTTACTCTACAGCGCTGGAAAAAAAAACAAAAAACGAGAGCACTGCAGTTCATTTTTAAACCAGCGTCTCTCTGAGTGAGAACCGGTTCCAGTCCAGTGTGTGTTAAACTCCTCCACAAGCTCCTCATTCT
>JBBMFX010026638.1:0-12186 GCA_037832545.1 Rhabdalestes septentrionalis | reverse complement strand
ATAGGAGAGGGCTCCCGGACGCACACAAGAACTGAGGGCTCCCGCACGCACACAAGGCGAGAGGGCTCCCGTACGCACAAAAGGCGAGAGGGCTCCCTCACGCACATAAGACGAGAGGGATCCCGAACGCACACAAGAGCAGAGGGCTCCTGCCCGCTAGCTGCCACTGGGCATAGTGACCATAATCTGCTAAAGATGCTTTTATATTGGGATTACACAACCGTGTTTGGATACTCTTGGAATACACAGTGTACATCCACTCCCTGCTCACTTTGGTGTGTGTGTGTGTGTGTGTGTGTGTGTGTGTGTGTGTGTGTGTGTGTGAATGTGCAGTCAGGCAGGTTACCTGAGGGCTGAAGAAGTTGGTGATAGATGAGAAGTCCAGCAGCGGAATACATCCTGGTGGTCTGAGCCACTTTTAGCAACTTTCCATTGTGTTTGTCTACACTGCAGATGGACCCCGTCGTCCGGTCACTCCAGTACACAAGGCTCTAGACACACACACACATGCATGCACCAGGAATAAATGTGCAGGAAACAGCTGTCTAGTTATGTGTTTACACTGTATAATAAATAGTAGGAAGTTAAGAATGTTATTGTTTCTTTTATAGCATAATAGTTTAATTAAACATAGGGCCCATATACATTTTGTTGCACCATAATAAAACACAAAGTTTATCTTATATTCTAAATGTGCCTTTTGAAGCATTGGTAGTTCTTGCCCAAATAGCCTATGTTTAGAAGAAAGCAGAACAGTTAGTCATAACAATCATTCTAATAGTATTTTTTAACAGGTCTGGGCAGAAGGAGCAATATGTACCTCAAATACAGCTAGTCCAAAAGGATCATCCAGATAACCGTTTGATTCCAACACTGTCTTCCGATGCTGGCCATCATAACTGACCCGGGAGATTGTACGGAGTTCAGAGTCTACCCAATACAGCAGCCCACGAGGAATATCTGATTATGAAGGTAAAGCAATGCACAACACACTTAAAATACAGTCTTTCAATCAATTAGTCCATCAGTAGGTTTCTCAATCAGTCAAGCAAATCATAACACATTAACAATATAGAAATCAAATTTTCTCTGAAAAATGTTGGAGCATGCCAAAAAAGCCTCCATCAAAGGGTTTTCAGTCAAGACATTTACAAGATGTTTGCACAAATCTGGTACATTAAGCACTGAAATAAGTGACAAATATAGTTAAAATATGTTAACTATGACTTGTAGGCCAATTATAGATCTTCAATGAATGTCTGAATCAGTCTGCCTTCTGTGTTGCCTTATCATATCTTTCAGAGCCTAAAATACTGTAACGTAGCTTCAGAGTAGAACAAACATATACGTGACTACAGAGCTCACCTGATTAAAAGCCGCATGCTCTAATTTTAGAAAGAAAATCAATTTTGTACTTGTACAAGCCGCACCGGATTATAAGCCGCATTTGTCTCAGTTGTTGTATGAGACATCTACACAATTTTTTTGTACTTTTAAACATTATGGTAAAATAAAAAATACATATTGCACATGTTTTTTTCCTGGTAGGCTGAATACATAATAAATACACATTAGTCAATTTGACATATTAAGACATGACTTGTCTTATATGTATAATAATGTGATTATATTTTCACTTTTAAAACTAAAGCTTTTAAGAACACTTCATTTTGTTTGTCATGTTTGACATTAAGAACTCTGCAGGAATTATTTGTAGGGGGTAGAAAAATGGTAATATGTTTATTTATGCATTCATCAGTTCTTGGCCTCTAAAGGACACTTTCTAAAATTGTACATAGCTCTTTTACATTTTGAGATGAGTGACTAAAAATCAAGTGACTATTTCATTAAGTGCTTTTTCACTCAGTTTAATATTTTGAACAAAACTATAAAGAAGACTATAGCGCACATCACAGGAAACACCCATGCATGAATTACACCTATACAGGGGCAACATGGGTACAAATACGGGTTTATCTTTACTTTGTCCTTCAGGGTAATGTATTAAGCTAAGTTTAAAATGAAATTTAAGTATTTAAGGAACATATTTAGGGTTCACACTATAAAAATAGGCAATGCACTGCTCTTGAAACGTAACCCCTGCGATTTTTGGGGAGTTACAGTACTACAATTATATGAATTTTCTATTTGCCAATTTTGCAGCAGTAAAGCACAAACCCTTACAATTAAGATAATGAAAGCCCATTTCAATGTCTACATTAAGAATTAATCCTGACCTACAGTAAGCCACATGAACAGAAGTGTTCTAACCTAAGGAGATGGAGACAGGGTTCTGTATTGCTGAGGTTATCAGGGCTTTTCTGTCCATTCCTCCAAGACTGGACCGTTCAATTCTGGGAAAATCTCCGCTGTCTGACCAGAATAGCAGCCTGGGGGAAATACAGCAGGTTTAGATTCCCTAGAAGTGATTATAAACAATTAAAGTCACTTTTTAGCTCTACAATTGAAACACAATCAATAAAGGCAAATGTAGTGGATAGCTAAAAACAGAAGCTGTTCTAGTTAATTTACACCTTGCAGCTGTCCATGCTATTTGGTGTGAAAGTCACAATTGTAAAATCAGATCATAAATGTACTTAAACTTCGATGCAAATGCATTCCCAGTATAGGCACATTTTAAGACAGTAGCTGACCCCAACAGAGGCTGAACGGCAACAGCAGCAGGTCGGGACAGGCCAGTTATGACCACTGTGTGTACCGAGCCATTCAGAGCAGTGACGTGTAAAGTTTGATTGCTGGTCCAGTACAGGCGCTCATGTACCCAGTCCACTGCCAATCCCGTAATCCCACGGGTGCCTTCAAACAGCACCGCAGGGATCCGATTTTCACTGGCAAGGGAAAGCCTGAAAAACATACACAAACATGAATGATAATGCTTTGTAATTGTTTCAGAAATGTCTTGTTGCATTTGATTGCTGTTTTCTCAACATTCATCAATCCCAGATTCCCACTGGTGCCTGTACTATATGTATTGTCAAATACAATCAAACCTACTGTTCTTTAGTTCTTCAAGGTTTACTTTTTTATTCTCTGCTTTACTGTTGAACATCATTTTATGGCTCAGACCTCTTTGCTAATGCTTTCTAAGATTTTAAGATGCTGGATTGCCTTGACATTTGAGACAGTGCTGTTTAAAGTAAATATATAACATTATTACTGTTAGCAGCAGAAGTAATAAAGGCAGTTATTATAAAGTTATTATAAAGTTTGAGGCATGGTCGAATAAGCATGCCCCAAAGTTGTACTCTTTCAAAGAAGAACTTTATTTATCCTGAGAGAAATTCCTTTCTCATCAGCATTTCTTTTAAAATAGACAATAAACCATAGTGTAACACAATTACAAGGCATCATTGTAACAAAATATTTGTAACACTGACATTGCAGTGTGTTAGATATAGTGTGCTGTACCAGCAGTGTTCTGGACAATCCTGCTCTTAAAACACTAACATATCATTTCAAAAAACTCAAACTGCTTCAGAAGTGAAACCTGAAGAAGAATAAAGCTGTGAACCCTTGGCATAGAGATACAAATGTGTTTTCTTTTGCTGGGCATTTTAACATGTTAATATTGTGTTAATGCATTATTACTATGTGTTAAAGGGATTACTGCTGTTAAAATGTACCTTATTTGTTTCCAGTAAGTTATTTGTTTGCAAACCAAATGTTTTTGTACTCTTGTTCATACAGCAGTACTCTTAAAGCAAAAGTGTGCAATGCACAATGTTTTGAATACATTATTGTATTTTGCATATAGCAAAATAACAAATCTTGCGATTATTATTATTTAAATCATTGCCCTGCTTCACTCCGTTCCAGACATGTTTATTACTTTTAAAATAATAAACATGTCTGGAACAGAGTGAAGCAGGTTTAATTGTGTAACCTCGTGCAGATGAGCTTCTGCAATACCTGTAGATTCCTGTGTGTTCAGGGTTGCTCCAGTAAAGGGTTTTGTTTGCCACATATGCTGCTAAAGGGCCAGAATTTCCTGTACTCTCCGAGATTTTTTTTATATTTGAACCAGCACTGTCCATCCAGCCAATCCCAGCACTGCTGGAGAATACCACACCTGCAGCACCTACACACACACACCCACACTCACAATCAGTTTGTTAAGTGACAGACATAAACTGAAACATAAGCATATTCTGAATCAAATGTATGTTCTGATAAGGTGATAAAAGAAAAAAAAAAATATATATATATATACATACATACATACATACACACACACACACACACACACATGAAATAAAGTATTAAAAACACTATATAAACACTATATATTTTAACAAATATTAAAAACACAAAAAACTATAAGAAATACACAAATAAAGATTATACAAATACAATATAAACCACATACAGGGGCTCCTGGGATTACAACAGTCATGATATATGACGTTTTGTGTTTAAAAAGTTCACTCCCACTTTGCTTTTCCTTTTTCTGGGGCTTAGTGTATTTTTGATTTTTTGACCATATTAGAATTGGTAAGTGACTTCGGCTAGGGTGTATTTCAACTAACACCAAAATTCAGGCAACATCACTGTCGAAAAATGGATCCGTGTCGTACTTCGGGAACCCCATGTTAAAATACTTTACAAGTCAAATAAACCAATATTGTCTAGATCCCCCGAATGCCACACAATATTGTGTAGATCCCCCAAATGGGGTTTGGAGATTGAATGCGCATCTCCGCCGCATCTTGGGGAACTTTTCCAGAACGTACAGATTGCCAGTCCACCCCTGCACGTCCTGTTCACTGCATACCAGAAATATCCCACAGGACCTGCCATTTTGAAAACTTTCTGACTCAGTAAGCTATCCATCACAATTTGGCCCTTCTAAAAGATACATTAATTTTAAGAACTGACTGTTCATTTGGTGCCTAATATATCCCATCTGTAACAAGGAGCCACTATAATTAAATAATCTGTGTTCTTCTCAGTGGGGGATGTGCAAATCTAAATGAATGGCTTAAGTGTATGTAAAGTATTTTTATGTCACTGTGGGCACAGTACACAGCATTATGCACATTTAACCAGGAAGAAATGGAAGTAACCTTTAAAAATCTTTAAATCGTTCACTGTATACAGTGGTACTTGTAAGTTTATGAGCATTTAGAAATAAGATTTTTAGTCCGAAAAGTAGATAAAGATTGTCAGGTCATGCTATTTTGCAGTCCATATTATCCTTTAGCATCCTAGATGAATGGTAGAATTATACAGTCCTATAACCCTCTGAACTTTCTCCATTACATGCATGTTAAGTCCACTTGTCTGGAGAAGTAAATTCAATTGTCTGCAGGTGTGGAGAAGACCGGAGATTTAGATATTCTTGGCAAAATATCATTGCTGTTGAAAAAATGACAACAGTAAATATGGAAAATACATTGTAATCTAACTTACTTTATAAATACTTTATTTTACTCAGAAAAGGTAACTGACCTTTAAAAAAATATGCATGAAAAGTAAATCAGGTATAATACAAGATTTCTTTCCAAAATCTGTGATATGTTCATGCATCTACCAACAGTCTAATTAAAATAAACCTCACCTGTAGCCAGACAACGGCCACTCTCTGAACTGTTCTTCATGTACCCATCTTGACACTCGCACACAAAAGAGCCATTCGAATGGATACACAACTGATCGCAAATGTCTGCATCCAAACAGGGATCCACCTCTAGGGAAAAAAAGTAAACAAATGAAGAAATATAAATTAAAAATGTTTTGTTCGAGGAACACTTACACAAGGTTTTCATCAATAAACATCTCTTATTTATAAACAACGCTAGTGGACTCACTCCAAAGAACAATTTTAGCATGTTTTTTTAAGATAAAGCCACAGTGTAAGTGATGGAATGAGTCTGGAAGTGTTTCATTCATACAGTCCAACCACAGGCATAATAAACCAGTGTTTCTTTCAGTGTCAACATTGCTTGTAGTTAGCTGCAGATCTAGTGTAATTTGGTTGCCGTTTAGTGTAGGAGAGATTTTCAGGAAATCTTCATCAGCCAGATCATCCATTTTGTAAATGGTGGAATTAATATAATGCTCAAGGGGAAAAAAATACTTATTGTCCGAACAGAGTCACTAGCTCTCTTCCAGGTTCCTTCTCTATTTCCACTTATAGCTCTCTCATTTTCATTTTTTTAGTTCATTTGACTTTATTACCAGACCTGCAGTCCTTCAGTGGGACCATGGCAAGCATGAGATTTTTGGATATGGGAGTATTTGTTGACTGTAGGTATTGAGGTGGTAGTCGATAAAAATGGTCATAAAAGTCTTATGAAGGGAGTACCTGCCAATTATGGAGTTGTAATTCACACTCTGAGCAGAGGAAGCAAGTAGGAACAAAAGGCTGAATGTGGGGAATAAGGTAGCTGAGTGAAAACCCAGATCTCAATCTCTAGGCAAAAGTTGAGACTAGAAATTTTGTTGAGCAGCCTGGGTAGCCAGTGTAAGGTGACATGCGAAATTTTGAGTTGGTTGAAGACCGGCCGAGCTGCTGTGTTCTGAACCAGCTGTAAGAGTCTTACCATGCAAGCTGGAAGACCCACTAAGAGGGCAATGCAGTATTTGAGGCAAGATCTGGTGTGTTGAGAGCAGGGAAAACACAGAAATCAGTCAGAAGTGCTCACAGTCGTCATGACTGAAACCAGCCGGGAGCAGGTAAAGCTTCAGAAAGCTAACTCATAAAAACACAAATTGCTTGGAATACACTGTCTGACATCTGGAACATTGTTCTATGACAGTTCTGAGATAATAGCCTGGGTTTCTGTTGAATTAATTCAACTGTTTGCATAATAAATTATATAGCTATATTTGTGTTTTAGACATCACGACCCCTGGTTCTAATTAAAATCAATGTATTGAGTTGAATAGGCTCTATGCACCATTTCACACCATTCTGAATGATTTTGTTTATCAAATGATGGCTGGTTGTATTATAAAGAAGATTTGATAAATGAATGAAATTGCATATCAAGCACCCTCAGAAACTATTGCTACATTCATGACAACTGTAAGCTAGGTCTTCTCCAACTCTGAATCTCTCACTTCCCATCTAATTGTGTTCATGCAATTTTAGTTGTTTATGATTAGCTTTTAAGAAGGGTTTACACTTATCTGGCTATTGTAGGTTCATACAAAAGCAATTTCTCTGTTTACATTTTTATTTTATTCAGAAGGATTTGACATTACAAACATCTTTAATATAATAGTACTGTGGCTTTCAAAATGATGTACAAATAACCTATGATACACAATCAGAAGCTTAAAATAAAAAATTTATTTGCCCACAGAACATAGCCACAATTAAATGGATTTGCAATTCTGAGAATTTGGAACTCTCCAGCTTTCTGAGATGGAAATAAAGATTGAAAGGGTATTTAAAAGATTAATTCCCACCGAGTAGTTCCCACCAGGTCATGAATGGAGCATCTGCAACTTGATTGCATTTGTTAAGTTTACAAGGTAATTTTATTATTGTAAGGTTTGTACTTTAAGCACTAGATACATTCCAATACCCTGGTGGTTGGTCTGGCAATAAAACACTGTACTTGACTGAACTTGAATATCAGAGGACCTCTGAAGCCTCTCCTACCTTCACAGATCGTGTCCTGTACCAGCCGCATGCCAATGGGACAATCGCACTCAAACACTGGTGAATGATCCAAACATATGTGGGAACAACCACCATTATTCACTTCACACATATTCTGATCTAGAGAAAGAGAGAGAAACGAAAATAAAAATTAAAGGAATAGTTTAGCAAAAAATATCTAATACTTCAAGTACTCCTAATGTAGCCATTGAACGAAGTTTCCTACTCTGCTTCCATTAATAGCTCTCTCATTTCCTTATTTTTTTGTTTGTTTGACTTCATTATCAGATCTGCTATCCTTCAGGGGTCATTTTCTAGCCACAGGACCATCGTAAGAGGGATATTTTTGGTTGGTGGAGTACTCTGAAGTTTAGTATACACCAGTATTTCCCAAACAAGCTTCCCCACTCTAACGCACCCACTTCTACCGAGTGGTTAATGAGCTGATTAGATCATTCCGATTACATGATATTAATTCGGCAGATGCTTTTATCCAAAGCAGCCTTCAATATGAGCAAATCAAATTTCAGGACCAGGATAGAACCAGAGGAGGTTACTAAAGTTAAAGGGATAATTTGTCTTTTTCTCCAAATCAGTTTTTTTATTATTGTTATTATTATTATTTTCAGAACTCTCATGATAAAAAAAATACCTTGGAAGGGCGTTCACTCTGCGATTAGGAATTTGTGGGTTCCATTTCGGGACGTTATTAACTTGTTCTCATGATGTTTAGTTGCTTTATATGGGGATGTATAATAGTTCAAAAAAGATTTCTTTTAGCAAAAAATCTTAAAGTTTGAGTACTCTCAATATAGCCAGTGAACCAAGACATGTTTGGTGTCTAAAGTGCTTTTTTTAAGTTTCGCTCGAGTTGACAAGAGATATATACCTGTCAACATTATCACATTAACAAAAAGTTGAGAAACTGAAAGCCAAAAACATCATCACACATACGCATATAAACGTGAGCCTAAATTTGGTCTCTACTTTCAAAGTAAGTTTGTGATTAAGGTCTATTTGTCTCACTCAATCATCATGATGTAGTTTTGCTCATTACCACAGAGAAATTTCACTTTCTGTTGTTTCCATACAGGTAAATCTGACATGCTACAGTTGCTTGTAATATAGGTTACTTAACAAACCTAACTATCTAACAATGCAATGGCTAAAATTAATATAATTTGAAATGAATAAAATTTTTCAAAAGTACAGGCTGTTCAAACAGTTCCTGCACTTTTGTATTTTTGTTGGAAACAGTAATGGATTTTCATGTGATGTTGATGCAGTCCTTTGTTACCTATGTTTTCCCAACCTCCCTAGAGTAGCTTTGAAAACATTTGTGGGTAGAACATAGAAATTCCAAAATATATTACTATAAATGTCCAAATGTTTGTAGATTGCTGCTAATCATGAGTTTCTTATAAAATCTAGGGTTTTAATAGGGAGTTTGTCCACCTTTGCTGTAATAACAGGGCTTATTTCCATGCTCCACAGCATTGGAGGGATTTAGGAGCTCCAGTCACAGCTAAAATTAGGTATGGTGACTTTGTAAAGTTTGAGTTGATCTGTTTAGTCTCCGTTTTGGAGATATGAGTACAGTGATGACTAATATTTTGTATTATATATTAACAAAACAATTTCAAGGTTTAAACTCTTGCAATGAATGCACGTAATTACATCATTGTAAATATATTTTAATCAAAAAGTGCTTGGTAATTAATAAATTAAATACTTGCAAAGGGAGTATATAAGCTAGAAATGCTGACATAAATAATCCAACAATTTCAGCTATACCAAATGCAGCTTATAATATCCATGTGAAAGATGAAAGAAAACCAACTGCCAGTACTTTGTTCAACCACCTTTAGCTTTAATTACTCCCTTGAGTCGGTTGGGATAATTTTGTGCAAGTTTAGTCTTGCACTAGTGTTCTTTGGCTGGTCTGCTGTATTGGCATTCTGCCAGATGTACTGTTTGGTATTCAGGCCAAATAGTTTGCTTTTGGATTATTCTTTTTTTTTTCCTTTTCTGCCAACCCTCCCACACAAGTGACACATGTGGAGCACTTGTGATGTTGTTGTCATATGAACACAATGACACGTTTTTGCAATACATTTCCATTGCCTTCTGCCTCTTTGTAGTCTCTCAGACCAGTTTCCTCTTCACTCTTCTCTGCCCACATGCACTTTAAGGTAAATGTTGGTTGTTCGGTGAATCTCAGGCCAAATAGCTCCTGGAAGGTTGCAAGGAATACCATTCAACCAACTCTTCTGTTTACAGTTGAAACAAAAACGTGTTTTGGTTGTTGGAAGTATAGTCTTGTCGCATGTGGCCTGAGTGCTGAACAAAGACAGGTTCTTCCACTAAGAACTGCAGCAGGCACCTTGTGTCTCTCTTTGTAACCTCATTGTGACAGTGGCAATGTTTGAGAGTGAAAAGCAATTGCAGAGATTTTTGAAGGTTTCACTTGCTATGACTATAAATGTGTGTGGTATCCGATCACTGTAACAGTTTCTGGGACCTCCTACCCATGGAGGGGCAGTACTTACACATATTTTTTATTTGGATGTTATAAGCTGCATTGAGTAAATAAATGTTGTGTGCGTTTTTGTTTCAAGTCCCGAAGTAACAAAATTAGAATATACAGAAGGGGGTGAT
Organism: Rhabdalestes septentrionalis; assembly: GCA_037832545.1. Taxonomy (NCBI): domain Eukaryota; kingdom Metazoa; phylum Chordata; class Actinopteri; order Characiformes; family Alestidae; genus Rhabdalestes; species Rhabdalestes septentrionalis. The sequence goes on along the minus strand of JBBMFX010026638.1, from coordinate 1,898 downwards.
TCTATTCTATACTTCCTGTATAATACAATTATCGCTTTTCTTTATGGTCACAGTACAACTGCAACGAATCCTTTTAGTGTTTGGTGTCCTTTACTCTAAACTAAGTAAAACATGTGTAAGGGTGTAGATGTGTCTAAACGTATCTTTCATTTATATCCTTTAATTTTCTTACCGCAGTTTTCTTCATCACTGCCATCCTTGCAGTCTTTGTGATGGTCACACCTCCACGACTGGGGCACACACTGTCCATCAGAGCAGCTGAAGTCAGAGCTGCTGCACGTCATTTGTTTTGCTGGTTTAGCTTTCGCATGAGACACACACACCTCCGGCCTCTCATCAGCACCATCCAGACAGTCCAGCTGTCTATCACACACTTTGGAGCGAGACACACACTGGGCTGCAGCTGCGCAATGGAACACATCTGCAGTGCAGTTCTGACATGAAGCCTCATCTGAGCAGTCACTGCAGTCATAAACACCATCACATCGCACGAATGCGGATACACACCTGAGATCAGCGCACTGAAACTCCTCCAGACTGCACTGTCTTACACCTGCTTGTACACACACACACACACACACACACACACACACTGCTTTCATTCACCTGAGAAAGACTATTACAAGTTAAACTATACTGTACTTGGTAAACAGAATACGTGAGAAATTAGCATGTTTGCATGTATAGAATGTGTTGTAGTCACCATTAAACCCCTGTAGGCAGCTTATAGCCTAGTGGACAGGGAGTTGCCCCTGCAATCAGAAGGTTGCGGGGGTCAAATCTCATCACTGCTAGTGTCATTACTGAGGTAACCTTGAGCAGGTACCATCCCCACACACAGATCCCAGGGCCCCCTCATTGGTGGCAGCCCACTGCTTCAATTGATGAATGGGTTATGTGCGGAGAAAGAATTTTCTCAATTTTTAAAGTCTGGGCTCTTTACTTTAATTTACTTTCACTGGAATTTCACTTATTCAGTACTGACATCCAATTGCAGAAGATGTGTTTTGATATTTCATAAATATACTAAGGGGAAGCAAAAAAAAATGCACAGAGAAAAGTCAAAATAATTTTGTCAGTACATTTTAACTGAACTCTACCAAAAGCTTTCACAAACTGGTTGGACAACAACACGCACCACAATCCAAAAGCTTTGAATCACTTGGACATAATTTGATATTACATCCAAGTAACCTTCAAACAGTTACAAACACAGAAATAATTGTAATCCATTATACAGCACAAAATGAATGAGTATAAAATAGGCACAACACAAAATCTCATGGTTTTATCTCTATTTCAGTTATTTTGGGGACTACAAGATGTTGTGACAAAAACAACAATTGTCCATATATGTTCATCAAAACTGTGGCTTTCTCCTCTACCTTCTTTTAAACATTTGCACTTCTATTGCACTTTGTTTCCTTTTTTGTTTTGTTTAATTTCTTTCATTACTTCCGTTATTTTTATTTTATATTATTTTTATTCAATATTTATTCAGTGTTTAAAATGCCCTGCCAGTATATTAGAGGTGGTATAGGTTTGACATTAATTTCATTTTGTTTCAAAGCCAACCGTTTCCCATTCACCCATCCAACCACACCATTATGGACCTCTCCTTTTGTAGTGGGGCACAGTCATGTTGGAATAGAAAGGTTATTCACCAAACTGTTTCCACAAAGTTGGAAGCATAGCATTGTCCAATATGCTTTGGTCTCCTCTGAAGATTGCCCATCACTGAAAGTAAGGGCCTGGCCCAAACTCTAAAAACAGTCGTGCCCCAATACTTTTGTCCATATAATGATAATTTCCTGTGTTCTTTTTACATTTTTATAAATGTGCATATTCTTATAAGTGTACACATGATATATATATTGCATATTCTTATAAGAGTACAC
>JBBMFX010026628.1:0-12186 GCA_037832545.1 Rhabdalestes septentrionalis | reverse complement strand
TTGAACTATGTGCCAGGAGCGACGTTCATTTTTTCCTGATGCCATTATAGCGCTTCGCGCTGGCCCCTCCCCCAAAGACAACTGCGCTTCTGACTCCAGACACTGGCGACTGACCGTGAAAATCAGGCCCATTTTCTTCTTTCTTCTTCTTGTTTCCCTCTGTAAAGCCCTTACGACTCCACAGTCTTCAGAGTGCCAGAAAATACCATTTTCTTATTTTCCCTTTCAGTGTATGTTTGTCCAAGGATAGCTTCGACTATGGTATGTTTAGAGGTTTAGACCAAGGATGAGATTTGTCTCTGCTGATTTGTTCCAAGAGTTTGTATGATGGCTTGAATAGTTCCAGAGTTTTGAAGTTTGTCGACGAGTCTGCTGTGTTATTTTGTCCTGGCATTTGACTATGGAGTTCAGATAAAGGAGAAACACGGCAAAACAAATAGAGAGTGACTCTTTGTGTTTTGCCGTGTTTCTCCTTTTTCTGAACTCCATAGTAAAAATTTCACAGTAGGGCTGGGCAATTCGTTGAAAAATTATCGAAATCGACATTCAGAACCTATAATCAATCAAAATTTCACTATTTTTAATAAGAAAAACATAGAAAAGAACGTATTTTGTTTCCAAAAATGCAAGTTATATATTATACTTTTTTTATAAGAACAAAGTGAAAAATGTACGCTTAGGAAATGTACGCTTTAATGTCAGTTGTTCAACATTGTTGTTCAATAAATAATCAAAGATAGTAGATAGTGTGTTTCCTTCAATTATTTTAAAATCAATCTCACTTGTAACATGTGAAGCATGTTTACTGTACAAAACTTGCCAGTCAACTATGAAGGCAAAAATAAATAAATAAATAAAATAATCCTTCAGTAATCGTAACCGATTGTTCAATTAATCGAGATTTAGATTTTAGGGCAAATTGCACAGCCCTACTTCACAGTCTCTCTCTCCAACACACATTTTAAGGCGACTCAACTGTCCTCTCTCTCTCTCCTCATATATTACAGAGGGGACTCGATCACAAAAATTTATTTTTTGAAAAGATCAATACTCTGCCCCTGACCAACTATTTAAAATCTGAATGCAAATGCATTGCAGGGGATAATGGAAGATTTGATGTTGGAATTTTGCCAAAATTCATTTCAGGCTCAGATGAAAATAAAAATACAACATAAGAAGAAAGGAAGTATGATTGCTGATGCAGCCTGTATGATGAACTAATGAACCCAGCCTGTCCTGTACTTCTATTTCTGTTTAGCTTTCCTCTGAGCAGTGAGAAAATCCTAACGGATCACACAGTGAGACAACAGAAGACAGTATTTCATGGCGTGTAGTTGGCTGGTCTTTAAGCTTCTAACAGATACACCTCAATGTTTCTAATTGAGGTCTTCATCCATGGCAGAACATCCATTTTAGTCATATTTATCTATATGAAACTGGTGATTTTTTAAGACATCAGATCATTAATGGTGAGAATATTCGAGTCGCCACTAAATTAATGACATATAATCTATCTTTTAATCTATCCACTACACAAGCTTTTGTTTTCCTCCTGCTGTAACTCTGCCAATCCGTTTAGTTACCTTCAAACCCTGTGGTATGCGAATCCACCTTTCTAAGCCATACCCAGGCCTACTCTCATATTGTAGTTCAGCCCCACTAAAATAAGAGTTATCCTGGTTATTACACTAAGACTTACGACACTTAGTTTCCTGGTTTTGCCATTTTACCATGTTCCTTCTTTTTCATTATAGCAATATAGACATGAGTATAGAACTAGGGATGTCCCGATCCGATCACATGGTCCGAAATCGGGCCGATCACGTAGTTTCATACTTGATCGGAATGGGACGTTACCTCCCGATCAGGACTCGGGTGTACGATGTTGTGTCAGGTTCGTCTCGACCCCGCAGTCACTCACCAGAGTACTAGAGACTCTTACCCTGGAAGTGAGTGACTGAGTGGTGATTGGGGGCGTGGCAGGCGGCAGGTTTACAAGTACACTTGTGGGTGATTATTGAAGGGAATTGGGGATCATTGTCAGCGTTGTGTGATTGGAGGAATGCGTAGACGAGTCAGCTCACGCTGCAGGAGAGTTTGAAGGCGCTGGACATCACAGCCAAGAGAGCACAAATGAGTATCGGATCGGGACTCGGTATCGGCAGATACTCAAAATCAAATGAATTGGACTCAGACTCGAGGGCAAAAAAACCCTGATCGGGACATCCCTATATAGAACACTTGCACTTCATCAAATACTTTGTTACAGCCATGGACACAAACCCTCAAAAGACTAGGCTTTTTTCCCGAATTCATAAACTCGTACTCCAGGAACTTTTAAAGAGGCAGCTTTGAATCTTTACACATATTTTCCGGTTCAGCACTCCAATTTAATTTAATTCTGAGATATTGTTTTCACCCCTAATATATAAGATTGTAGAGAGAATGAATTAACATGCAGAAATAACTAAATGTTTCACACACAAGCAATTGCACAGTTCTGTTTTAAGTGTGTGTGTGTGTGTGTATGTGTGTGTGTGTGTGTGTGTGTGTGAGCCGTGTGCAAGTATTCTGCAGCAGTGCAGTCATCTGTCTGAGCTGTGGTGCTGGTGCTTTAGTGTCTATGCTGCAGGACTGGGTGTGGTACTTTTCTCATCAAATACAGAAGAATAGTTGCCAGACTCATTCATAGGACGAACTGAACAGAAGGAAAAGAGGAAAGTGAAATAAAATATGTTGACATTATATTACTGCATCATCTTTAGGAATACTATTGTAATATAAAGACAGACATACTTTATTCTGAACTGGCCATATGCATGAATGCCTAAAGCTTTTTGTTCCATATCCAGATGAATATATTAATAATACTTGTGTGATCCATGGACAGGAGAGTCACTTGACAATGAAAACAATTGCAGGCTTTAATTAGTCACTGAACTGAAATAACACAACTCTTCTTACATTTCAGCCTCCTCTGTCTCTTCCATGGACGTACTTGTGCCCCAGCAAATTAATGCACTGAATGGCACCATGGTCAAAATCACCTGTACCTTCACTTCCTGCTACAAACTGGACCCCACCAAGTTCGCTATGAACTGGACCTACCAGGAGACTTTAAACGACACAGAAGAGATGGTGAGGAGAGTCAAGATCCATAGCCTGTATTTGTTGTGTGTGTGTGTTTCTGTGTGTGTGTGATTGAGGCTGATACACTTTGCTGCATTGTGCTATAATGGTTTATCCAGTTTGATTATTTGATTATTTAAGTGCCCATTAGATGGAGTTGGCAAGTTACATTTACTCAGTTATTTACAGTTAGTTTCATACACACACACACACATTGATATCTGATAGCGACAGTAAAAAAACTCTACTAGGTGTTAAAATAAAGAGATTTACATGACAGATTTGAGAATGCGGACTGTCTGGAACAAAGAAAGAACTTTCCCTCAGCATTCGTTTTACTTACTTACTTTTTTTTCTTAAAACAACAATTACACTTTAAGGACAAAAGTATTGGGACGCCTGACCATTACACCAACAGGGACTTCAACAGCATTGTGTTTAAATACATAGACTTTAATATGGAGTTGGTCCCCCTTTGCAGCTATAACATCTTCCTTTCTTGTTGGAAGGACTTTCACAAAAAATTCTGTGGGAATTTGTGCCCATTCATTCTGTAGAGCATTTATGACGTCAGACACTGATGTTGGAGGAGGCCTGGCTCGCAGTCTCTGTTCCAGTTCATCCCAAAGGTGTTGGATGGGGTTGAGGTCAGGGCTCTGTGTGGCCAGTCAGGTTTTTCCACGCTGAACTTATCCAGCCACGTCTTTATGGACCTTGCTGTGTGCACTGAGGCACAGTCATGCTGGAATAAAAAAGGTTGACCTTGAAAAACAGGTGTGTCCCAATACTTTTGTCCATGTAGTGTACCTTCAACTTCAAACTGACCAGAACAAAAGTCGCCGTCAGAAGAGAATTTGTGATAACATGAGCATGAATATATTATGAGGTGCATGAGAGGGCTGGTGAGGACAGCTGTGAGAACAAACACTGAGAACAAAACAGCAGGGTGGCAGTAACGAGGGAGATGACAAACTGTAATGAAATATCTGGCGCCACAAGTGGTATCTGTCTAGCAGAGATAGAAGAAGATTTTTTATGTAAAGAGATGTGTTTTAGACAGCATTTTTGTGCAGTGCACTCAGTTAAAAAAAAAAATTTTTATAAAATGCTGTAGAAAACATAATCAATTGCATTTGTGATTCTGTTATTTTGTTCTGCACCTCCCTGTCCACACACGTTCAGTGAAGCCCACACTTGAGGTTTTCATCCCTTTGTGAAAATGATTGTAATATAAACTCATGACTAAAAATTCCCATGTCAACAAAAGAAGGTTCTCCAGCTTCACAGACCAAACTTGATTTTCCAAATGTTATCTACTGTGCATATAGAATTGATATTTAAAGCAACTCTTTGTGTGCTAGTGTTGTTTCCCTTGTATTTTCCATATGATACAGACTTGTATAGTGTTCAGGAGTTCTGAGAATACTTTTTCTTTCCTCTTAGGTATTTCCTTAGAATTTAAGTACTTAAGTACTTAAAAGTAACGTATTTTACTGTCCTATTCTGTTGGTTCAGCATCTAAACTTTTGTGTCTCCTACTTTTGAGCTTTAGCACTTTTGTTTTGACCAAAAGAATCCCAAAAAGATGAGAATCACAATCTAATAAACCTCACTTCCAATTGCTGATAGATGCTGGATATACTAAGTTCTTTTTCCTTCCCCAGTTGTTTTTAGTTAGGATGCTTCTGAGTAAAGGTTTAGGTTACTTTACCCACCTCTGCTAAAACAAAAACACAGAATGATCCTGATGTAATTACGGATCAGTGTTATTCCTTCCTCCTTCCTCTTGTTTATAACAACCGTTTCTCTTTCTCTAGTTTATGACCTATAAGAACAGAATAACTCCTTTGAAGACAGATCGTTTTGGGGACAGAGTAAAGTTTGCTGGGAATCTGGATAAGAACGACCTCTCCATCACCATCTCAGACGTGCAGCTAACAGATGAGGGAATCTACAACTGTTACGTGCGCAATCCTCCAGATCGCATTCTTGGCCATGGCACCATCCAGCTGTCTGTAGTCACTGAGTGTAAGTGGCTAACCTTATCTTACCGATGCCTTTTTAACTCATTTAAGTCTGCTCTTTAAGTCCAATCCCCTACATACGTCTACGTACACCTCACTGCAGTTTATTTTTAAATGAACAATAAATAAATAAATAAATAAAGTTTTCTGATTCTGATTCTGAACCATTCCATGCCAGTCTCTCTTAAATTCCTACACAAGCTCCTCATTCTGCTTTTTGAAGTACTGATAAGTAGCGATTGGTACCGAAACCCGTTTCTTACTCGGCCCCAGTGCCTAATTATAAAAGACCGAAGTATCGATAAGCTTTAACTGTAACGGTTCTGCTGTCGGTACTGGAGAAATGTAAAAAGAGGACAGGAGAGGGCTCCTGCGCGCACACAAGAGGAGAGGGCTCCTGCGCGCACACAAGAGGAGAGGGCTCTTAAAAACTAAGGCAAAGCCGTTTAGTTCAATACTTGCCGCTATAAAATATAAAACCAGATACATTTTTGCAACTGAGTATTTCCGGAGCTGTATTTTTTGCGAGGCAGGGACTCACGTATTCTTTACATGCCACAATATATGACTTTGGGAAATGGCATAATTGAGGGGAAATATTTTAGCTTCTGTATATGAAAGGTGGTGTTCTTCAGTCTTAAGTTACTAGATGTTAACTTCTCTATGGTCAGATTTCAATGAATGACTATGAATGCGTCAAATATGGCGGTAGAAGAAGAAAGATGAAAAAGCATGTCCTCTCTTCAAGCATATCCTTTTCCCATATAGGGCTTCTTTCAGTATTTCTCCGCCCTGCACCCCAGTATTCCATTTTCAACCTTCACTTTGGTATCTCCAAGGGCTGTACGCCCACCCCCCAGCTTAGATAATGATTCAGCATTTTTTTACTCTTTACTTATTGATGACTGTGCCAGTCTTGCTCACCTCAGCATCGCAGCCTTCTGTCCTGCAGAGTTATGCCAGAGTGTTTTAGATGCACACACACACACACACACACACACTCACGCACGTACACACTCGTGCACACACACACTCATGCACACACACACTCATGCACACAAACAAGCTTGTTACTGCAGATGGATGAAATGCTGCAGAGCCATAAAAACGTTTTTTCAATGATCAAGCAAGGTTACAATTAACCCACAAAGTAGGAATACGATTTCTATAATGACTGCAAGTGGAGTTGCCACAAATCTTACATGTTGCACTATAATTTGAACAGTTGTGCGGAAATCTGCTTTGTGGAAAGAGCCAAATATTTCACAGAAATTAACTATGTAGTGTAATAACCCATTATTGTGTGTATATATAAATAAGGTCTCTTTCAGGCCATTTTTCTTTAGAATAATGGCCCCTACACAAAAAAATTCGTTGTTGCATAATCAAAAAAAAAAGCTTACTCATATGGTTTCTGTGATGTTCCATTAATAGTATGTAAAAACAGAATATATACATGGACAACCATAATGTTTAAACATCTTGATTTATGCTGCATAAACCCCCCAAACACACTCAAATCTGCTTGATCTGGGGAACTTGTAGGTCACAACTAGAACTTTTTTCATATTCCTCAAAACTCACATCAGTAATTTTTGCACTGTGGCACTGATGGGACCCACACACTTTGGGGAATTGGCCATATCCTAGTCCTTGTCTGTAACAAGGTGTCACTTTTGTCCTGTTTCTTCCCCAGGTTAGCAGTTCACCAGTTTCTCACCATCTGAAGCTCACATAGTTGGTTCAGGATGAGGTCTAGTTTTATTTGAACAGTCTCAAATTCTGCAAGCTTCAAGAGGCACTGTATGACTCAGAGCTAAGACACCAGTTCGATTCTAAACTGTGAGTTAATTTTGGGGAATTTTGTGGCCTGGTGGTTAGGGAGTTGCCCCTGTGACCAAAAGGTTGTGGGTTTGAATCCCAGGACTGCCAGAGGCTCCACTGAGGTACCCTTGAGCAAGGTACCGTCCCCACACACTGCTCCCTGGGTGCTGCATCACTGGCTGCCCACTGCTTCGCTAGGTGAAAGAGTTAAATATAGAGAAAGAATTTCACACTGTTCATGCTGTGTGCTTTATGTCATTACCCATAAAGACATTGCTTGGATGAGGATCTTGTGGAAAGCCTTCCAAGCGCTGTGAAGGAGGGACCATCTCCAAATTAAATGTACTTCAATGCAGTGTCCTTAAAATCCCTGTTGGTGTAATGGTCAGACGCCCATAGAGTGTAACTCTCCAAAAAATTAATGCCAACTTGTAGTTATGTAAATAATGACAACAATTCTCTCTCTCCTCATGTCCAGTGCCCCCGCCGCGGGATTCGACCATTGCAGTGGCGATTGGGGCGTCTGTAGGAGGCATGCTGGCTCTGGTCATTCTGTCCATGGTGGTGGTCAAGTGTGTTCGCCGGCACAAGAAGCAAGAGCTCATCTCCGATGAACAGAAGATGGAAGAGGAGGGAAAAACTGATGGAGAAGTGGGCACAGAAGAGGGTACCAAGTAAGAACTATTCCCCCTTCCTTTCTAAATGTCTTTTAATGCAGATGCGTTCAGGGTTTTAACAGCAAATTAGAGCTTTTTCCCCTTTCTGGTGCTTATGCTTTCTTCATGTCTTACACAAGTGCTCCTAATCTTCTATTGGATCACACCAAAAGAATGGATTGAATCTTATAAGACTGTTTTTTTTCCTCATAAGGTGTTATCAAACAACTGATGTAAAACGCTTTTCTACTTCCATCTTCTGCTCTTTATAGTAGATTAAAATGTCAAAATATATTTTACTTTTATAAGCTAACGTGTAATTTAACATTGTAATTAAATGTTAATATACATTGATGCAAAAATAAAATGTACACAAAAAATATATTAGATCTCTTATTTTTCAACTTGGATGTGTTTACAAGAAGTATTTGCAAAATTAACCCTGCATATTTTTTGGAAAAACTGAAAACGAGACTCATGAAAACAATGGAAAATGCAAAAAAGGCAAACTTTGCACCAAACTCTCCTAAAAATGTACATATTTAGTTATTTTTATGTGTATTTTTTTAATTTCTTATTTATTTGATGCTTAAAAATGTGTGTGTGTGTGTGTGTGTGTGTGTGTGTGTGTGTGTGTGTGTGTGTTTGTGTACTTTCAATGAAACAGACAACTCTAATATAGCTGCTTGACCTGGAAGGCCAAAGGATTGGTGGAGTCCCTCCCATGCCATGCAGGTAAAGCCCTCTAGTAGCTCACCATGGATGTACTTTTATTCTGATTGTGTTGTTTACTTTAAACGGTTGCTTTTACTCATTTTATTAACCACTGTTATTGACTATAACCCACTTTTAGTGCTAAATTTCACATATAACTATGTCCTCATTTTTTTTACATTTCCCCATCTATAAGCAGTCTGTGTAGCAGATGCTGTGAAGGTGTCTCTCACTGTCTCCTGGGAGTAGAGAACTTGATACCTCATTTACAGGCTTCATGCAGGTTGTTCTCAGCAGTGTCCCCACAGGGCTGTGTAAATAACCTACTTTATCTTGGGTTGGTTTCGACCTGAAAAAAAGAAAGAAAAAACCTGATGTCACAAATAAGGCAATGTAAGCTAAAATAAAACATTGAAGAGGTAGGCCAGCTGTTTTTCTCGGTTCTGCTTAGGTAGCTGATCCCTTCCTCCTCTACAAAGCTGCTCATTTTTCTTTAAAAGGTCACAACTATATGTTTAGTAACAAGTCAGCTGGTGGTCTAGTGGTTAGGAAGTTTCCCCTGCTATCAGAAGGTCATGGGTTTGAATCCAAAGGATGCTAGTGGCATCACTGAGGTACCCTTAAGAAAGATACTTTCCCCACACGACGCTCCCTGGTAGTGCTCCTCATTGGTGGCAGCCCACTGCTTCACTTTGTGAGAATGGAGGGAAATCGTTTCATACTGTGTGCTGTAGTGTGTTCTCGCATAACTATGAAGGACCACTTTAGTTCAGATTTTTTCTAAAGTTGGAGTTTAGTACAGAAACTACTCATAAATCTCCAAATACTTTTTACCCAGAACACAAGAACACTTTTTTTCATTACTAACTTTTAGTAATAACCATCTGGTGGTCTTGTTGTTAGGGAGTTACCTCTGTGGTCAGAAGATTGTGGCTTTGAATCCCAGGACTGCTAGTGGCCCCACTTTGGCATCATTGAGCAAGATACGCACACACTGCTCCCCTGGCTGCCCACTGCTTCACTGATTGGGTTAAATGCAGAGAAAGAATTTCACTTGGTGAATGAATTAAATACAGAGAAATTATTTCTTGCCGTCGTGTTTTTCATGACAAATATTCACTTTTACCAAAAAACAGAAGTTAGGCAAAGCCCCTAAAGCACCGCAGGATGTGATTGGTCAAACATGACACAGCCACAACATTGAATTTGCTACAGTGTCTTTCAGGATGTCAAAATGTGCAAAATATGCTTTGGAAAAATGTCGGCTTGAACTTACATAGACAATATGACAGAAATCTAAGCCCTTTTAGAGAAACCTGCAAGAAATTAAGAGCACAGCCGATTGTATAAATGTATGTTTGGTTCTCTCATCTTCTTCCAAATCTTCTATTTTGTCTTCTTCAGAAATGTATCCGCCCTGCTTGAAGATGTATATTGAAATTTGCTTGACCCATCGTCCTGTGACTGCATCACTGCCCATCTCAAGAGACTCTTTCCTCTTGCGCAGCCATCAAACGTGTTCAAAAAATTGGTCTGAGCTCATCAAGGAGAAACTCCAGACCAGATCTCCATACTACAGATTCTTCCAGTTAAACAAAGGTTTACAATAGTAAGAAAGCCAATGATCTAAACTACACCTTTTCCCTGGGGCATGCATCTTTTTTCTGAAACTTTAATACTGACTTTAAACTACTGCCAATGCATTTGCTGGGTGATTCTCATGAGATTATCTTGCAGAGAGGTACGCTGTTAGTGTCTCTTCGCTCAATGATTACTGGTAAGATCAAAGCACACTATATCATGCCACTGCCAAAATAGGACGAGTTTAATGATGTTTCTAACATTTTCTTGAAAATTGATACAGTATTTTGATCTAGTACAAAGCATTTCTCATATTCTGTCTCTTTCTGTGTAGGTGTGTGTGTGTGTGTGTTTGTAGATGTGTGCGTGTGCGTTTAAACTTATCGCTCAATTAAAATGGCAGTGTTGCTAAAAGTGAATTACAGTAAATAGGCACTTCTTAGAATTATGGAAATGCCATAATGCTAATTAGTGCCCACCTGTTTCTTTACCCGCAAAGGACCAAGTGTACTCAAAAGCACAAAAACTGCTAGTGTGTGTGTTTTGTTGTATAAATATTTTCTTCTCTTTCTTTTGGTTGAAGGGAGCAAAACAGATTACAGGTGACCATAGTAGCACATTTAACTGGTGCTTCTAACCAATAGGTCTGCTACGATCCCATCACTTGCCGTGTAGTGTCTCATGCAGCATGACTGGAAAAAATTATATGACTGTTTAAAAGTTTGGAAACAATGCTTTTCAATATACATCCAAAATATTTGCAGATCATTGTATAAAATAACGATCCCGTTGATTGCATTCCCAAAAGACTGAAGAAATCATCTAAATTAGAAACTTTCTAGTATTGTATGTCGGCATTGTAGATAGTTTTTCATGTGAGAAATGATACCAGACTTTTGTTTTGTAAATCCAAGATTAGCATATTTGTACACACCTAAAGACAAACTTTAATTTCCAAACTACAGTCAAAAGTTTTAAACTCAAACAATACAGTCCAACTCAAAACCTTTTCCCACCTAACACATATCTACATGCACACCTGCACATCCACACATGTGCACACATACATACACACAAACACATGTGCATACATACACACACGTGCATTCACACACACAGACAGCACAGTGCAAACACAGAAGTTTGCACACTGGCCTATAAACAGAGGTCGATGATGAACTATGGTGACCAATCAGGGATAATCAAAAATGTTTCTATTAGATTATTTATAGATGAAGAGCAGGTACATGCTTATGGGGATATTTGTTGTCACTTTTTAAAGTCACATGTAGAATGTTTGAATGGATTGCGTGGATAATCCAAAAGTACTTTACCTTCTTGTTTTTTTACATTAGTGCTATTTTGTAGCAACAATGTAAAATTACTTTTAACTTGCTATAATATTTATGCATTTGAACTGAGAAAGTAATCATATAAAATAAACAGAAAAAAATCATCTGATTTTAAATTAAGGATAGTGGTAGTTTTTTTTTTTTTATTCTCAAGAAACTGCAGTTAAAATGTGCATGAGGACTACATATGCTTAGCATTAACATATTGTAGCAGCTTAAGTAATTAATGTAAAAAAGCAATTCAAGGATGGAAAGAAATGAAGAAAAATGTATAACTGATCTTAGAGATGTCACGGTACGGTGTACCCAAAAGAAAGGGGGAGGGGGGGGGAGACGCCACAGGATGCAGGGACAGAACTTAGAAGACATACAAAACATAGGTACAAGTTAAGGGACTCGTGCTCCCCAAATGAACAACCAAACATAACATGATCCCCAGCCAGAGGATCTCCACACGGCCAGGGCCAACCAGGCAGGAACAGAGGGAGCAGGCAAGCCAGCCAGACCCTCCCAAAACAAGGGGGAACACGAGTCTAAAGGGGGACAAAACAGACAGGGGTTAAACACCAGACAAGACCAAGCCACATTCAATACCTACCAGGTCCGTGCTCCCCAAACGAACATAAAAAACCAAACCAGAACCTTGCCTCCGCAAAGGGGGGGGGGAATAATACCGAATCAGAACAAAACCGAAACCAAATTGAACTTTACAAACCCCAATATGAAAAACTTAAACGGAAAAACAGGGCACACCAAAAACAAGGACACAAACACCCAAGTATGAGCTAACCAAGGGACAGACCACACAACAGAAACCATATCAGAAGACGTTAAATACAAAACAGACAGACATCAGCTCATGACCGACACACCTAATAGACACTAGAACAGACAAAACTAAAGACA
>JBBMFX010026610.1:0-12187 GCA_037832545.1 Rhabdalestes septentrionalis | reverse complement strand
AGGAGAGAGAAAAAAAGGGGTGGAGAGAAAGAGAGAGAGAGAGAGAGAGAGGGGGAGGGAGGGAGAGAGAGAGAGAGAGAGAGAGAGAGAGAGAGAGAGAGGACAGCCTTAAATAACATCACACTTCTTGAAATTGTCAAAAACATCTCACTACTGTAGTCAGTTCCAAATGTGCAGTGTTCCACAACACTGGCTTGCCCAATGTTAGTGGAGTATGAATCTATGACACAGTCTGCAGTCAACCTATGTAACTGCACCTGACCATGCCCATCTTGTGTTACACTGAAGGTTAGACATCTTTTGAAAAGTATCATATACAAGAGACTTGCGTGAGGACACAGTCTTGAGTTAACCAAGTTGCTGCCTTTCTGCTGCCTAGTTAAGGAATGTTCACTTCAAAAACACTGGCTTTAATATTACTCTGTTTAAACACAAGCCGAGTATATTACAGATAATCCATCAGATAATTGTGCGTACTGCTCCAACACACCTGATCGAACTGCTCAGATCAAGGCTGTAAACTTATGAGTGAATTTTGAGGGGAAACAAGCCAGGCAGCGCACGCTCCCATTACCACACAAACTATAATATATGCACAAACACAAACTATATTGCCACTAACGACAGTTAGCAAAACACTGTTCAACTATTATATTCAACACTTTCCAAAAGCTATGGCAGGCATAGTGATATGATCTAAATCCCACTCATCCTATTCTAGTTTTCCACTCATTAAAACAGTTGCATAAAGCAAAAGAGACAGCAATGTGTTTCATACTGATGGCAAAAACAACCAAGCATTTTTTTCTGCTGGGGTACAGCAACGCAACTTGGACAAACCGCACTCTTTGGGAGGCTACACCAAAAGACTTGGGTTCTGAACACCATGGGGAACATGTCTCTAGCAATATTCATTATAATTTTGGCCATGAGATAAATAAGTTGTGACGGTTGGAAGTGTCTGGGTGCACCACTGAGCTTTGCTGCCCGGAAGGTCAGCGGTGGCCAAAAGTAATGGCGATTTGAACGGATTTTAGCTAAAATTCCAGGGGTATTATTGCAAATGAGGGGTCTTTGGAGAAGTCTCACCAGGCCCAATCTAACTGTGAAATTTGATGGGGATTGCTCCTTGCTCCAGGGAGCTTTGTTGCTCGTAATGTCCTTTGGCCGCCTCAGCAGCAATGACACCAGGCTCATTTGCACTGCTTTTTACTGAAACTTTGAACAGGAAGATGACATCATTTGGGTCTTTAATCAAAATACTGTTTGTCTGCTAAATAGTGATAGGGAACACATACACTATATTACATATATATATATATATATATATATATATATACTAACTGGCCATGTTTACAGATGCTTATAAACTCTGATGCCCAGCCACTCTGAATCTGGCCTTCAAGAATATTTAGACATTAATTCATAAATAAATCAAATATGTGGCTTGTCTGATTGTTAACTGTAAAAGGTATATAATCATGCTAACCTGATAAAAAGAGTTCTTCCCTCATTCACATCTGAAGGAAGAAGGTTCTCCTTTTTCTTTTTTTTCTTCTGAGCTAGAGACAGAGACAATCATAAAGAAAAAACACTGTCACCACAAACAGATGAAATGAACAACAAAAAATGTCATCATAGAATCTGGATTAACATACCATTTTCTTCTCGAACTTCATCATCATCATCATCATCATTATCATCATCATTATCATCATCAGATGCAGGGCAACTTTCATCACTATCAGCCTCCTGAGAATCATCATCATCCTCGTCACCTTCACTTTCTATATTGTCTTCATCTTCATCCCCATCTTCATCTTCACTTTTTTCGTTTTCATCATCATCACCATCATCATCGCCATCAGCTGTTGCTGGCTCCTCTTGTTGAGCTTTGGATCTGACCATAAATGGAATGATCATCAGATTCTGGCATTCACACGCTCACAGACACACACTCACATGCAAGAAATGTCTTCAGGATTAAACTGCTGACAATTTTTGCAATGACATTGCTATGGAGATTTAACAACATTACTAAAAGAATGCTCTACTTGAAACTGTGGAACGAAAAAAAAGATCCATTTTACTCCATGACACTTTGTGCTCCTGAGCACTTCTTACTTTTTCTTTGGTGGCTCTTCTTCTTCTTCCTCCAAGTCTTTGCTGGCCTCTGCTTCCTCCAATTTCACATTCTGCACTTTTTTACTTTCTGCAACACAAACATCACATTCAGCTTCACATTTAAAAAGCACAGTCGACTGAGCACAACTGACTAAAACAATAAAAATGACTGTGTACCTGATGCCGCGCCTGACTGGGTAGAGACAAACTTATCTTTAGAAACAGCCCAATCCACAGCAACCTGTCTATCTGTGGAAGGTGGGAATGGAGCGACAGACATGTCAGACAACAGTGTGGAACTTCAGCTGGAAGGTGATATTTCAGCTTGGAGAAAGACTCACCTATAATTTCTTTTAGGTTCAATTCTGCAAGGGCTTTTCCTGCTTCAAGCATGTTTTTAAACTGAACAAAAGCAAAGCCTCGCTTCTTTCCATCTGCACAAATACATAATATAATTTCAATTATGTGCAGCCAGACAGCCCTAGTTGTGTAAAGGACCATGACAGTAAATCTGATGAGAACCCAAATAGCAGTAGATTACCAAAGCACTGGTTTTACCTGGTTTTAAAGGAATGTTAACATCCAGCACTGTCCCAAACTTAGAAAAGGCTTTCTTGAGATCAGCCTCAGAACACTGTAAAACACAAGCACATACATGCGCACACACACAGACACACACAGACACTTTACACATAACTACAGAAAGCAGACCTGAAATAAATCAAACTTAATGCTATATAAAGCTAAAACAAGATAAATACAATACAACATTTATTAACTTCCTATTAAAAAATTTTTATAATCATTTTACCAACAAGTCACACAAGGTGGAAAGACACAAGGTGGTTATTTAAAGATCGGTGTGGCTAATTTTTTCATATTAAAATGTCTCCATCCACTTACTTTAAAGCTAAGATTTCTAATTATAAGTCTTGCTTTCATATTCTTCCTCATGCCTTTAGCCTTTTGCTGAGTTTTCATTTGTGGTGGCTCCTTGGGACATTCTGCTTCTTCTTGATCTGTGTTAATATTTCAAAAGAAGTTACAGAGGTCCAGATAAACAGAGAAACAGTAATAAAGTGCAAACACAAACACAGAACACGAGGCATACCTTTCTTGCCTTTTCCTTGCTTGGTATTCAGAGGTTTTTTCTTTGCCAGAACCACAGTAATTTTGTGTCCATCGTACTCTTTAATTTGTTTCAGAGCTTGTTGGGCATCCTCTCCCATGGAGTATGTGACGTAGCCGATTCCACGGCATTTCTCTGAACCTGGTGGGAAGAACGACAAAGCACATTTTCTCTCAAAGTAACACGTTACACAAGCATCCAATAACTCACCCTAAAGCACTTACACGCCATGCCACTTCAGCCTTTTCCCTTTAAATCAGTATAAACTGGTCTGAAATGGACAGGGACTAAGTGCTTTAGTGTGATTAGTGTTATTTTTGGGTACCATTCCTTTACATCTTGTGTCACACATTTTATCACTGCCAGATTATTATTATTTCACTTTATACTTTCACGTTGGTGGCCTCATATGCATTTTACACAGTCATGCAAATGACAACTCATTTGATTTAGAGCATGTTGGTCTTATAATTTAGCCAATACAATATATTGTCTAACATCATTTTAAGCTAAAAGCTTGAGTGTTTATGGCATTTTGCCAATGCCCTTATGCAGAGCAATTTTTAATCATTAGTGACAGGGACAGTCACCCTGGAGACACTGCAGTTAAGTGTCTTGCTCACAGACACAGTGGAAGAAAGTGGGGGTGACTTTGTGGTCATCAGGTTTACAGGCAAGAGTTTTACCCACTAGGCTACTACCTCCTCCTTAGACACTGTAAAAAAAGGGCCAGCCAGAGGCAAATGCTGTACAAAGTTTAAAACTCAATAAACAGAAGTCTTCTGCAATAAAACACATTTTTATAGGGTGAGCTCAGAAAAAGTGGGACATCCAAGTAAATTGGGGTGAACTAGCTACATACTATGAGAGCAAAAAAAACAATCAAATGTGTAAATAATGAATAATTACCACACAGGGAGTGTCATTCAGCACTGGTTTCCAATGCCTTTTCTTTGTGAATGTGGTTATAACCTAAAATCTATTTTCATCAGGAACTAAAATCTACAACCTGTTACAGTTTTCAACCAGTCACAAAATTTAATATCAGGCCTGATTATGTATGGATGACATAGGGTTATGATAGTGTGCCTTATTGGTGGTTTGGTGAAGAGAATGCTGGAAGCTTTTGACATTAACAAGTTTTGCTCAGTGTTTTATCTCCACAGATTTTATTTACCTCCACAAATTTAATAAGCTATTGCACTAAAATATGTTTATTTGGATCCAATCCAACAAACTCGATAGAATTTCAGCTGCACTTTCTTCCCAGAGGATGCCGCATGCAGAAGTCGTATCAGAAAAAGAACTTTACATGACAACAGAATATTGAACCATATTGGGTTAAATACTTGTGATCTGAACATGCTTAGATATATTCCAAGGTTTAAGGTTACTTTATGCTCATTAGAAGCAGTACACATGCAGAGTGATGAGAAGATTCTGAGTGGACCATGGGGCTAAATGTTGCACCGTGGACCACAGAGAAATCTCTGCAATGCTGAAATCGCAAAAAGCTGCATCATGCAAATGACACTCTCCACATTCACAGTGTTTTTGACAGGTCAACCAATCCCAGCTCCAATGTTAAAGAGCTCCATACAGAGTTACTGGATGTTCTGATAAATCTAATTCTTTATGTCATGCAATAAAAGTCTACTTTTATCCATGAAAGCTATTGGTGAATCGGTGCATGAATGGTAGGGGTTAAACTTTAACAGTCATGATAAGGAAATATTAATGTGGCATCACAAAAACTGATTTCAAAATGCAATGTCAATAACTTAGTTTCTATATGTGGATTGTACGGATAGGTGAGTAAAGTTGGCGTGTAAAACGATATTTACATACTTTGAGCGTGTTTAATGGCAGAAAAATATATTGACCCTTTAATTCACGCGCACTGTGAGCCAGGCCTGCTCGTCCCACATCAGAGCCTGACTTCATAAATACTCCGCAGAATGAATGGCCAAAAATTCCCACATAAACACTCTAAAATCTTGTGGAAAAGCCTTCAAAGAAGATGGGATTTTTTTATTACTGTAAAGAGAGACCAACTCCATATTAAAATCTGTGTTTGAATGAGGTGTCATTAAAGTCCCTGTTCGTGTAATGATAGGCCCAATACCTTTGTACACATAGTGTGGCATTAAACACAATACATACATTTCGAGATTTTTTAGTCCCAGAAAACTGATTACATACGTCATTTAGTATCTTAAAAGGCATCACACCCGTAATATGTAAAGGTGAAATAGCAAAGTTGATGTTTCCTACATCGTGCATAACACAAGAAACTTACCTTTCTCTCTTACAACGACGCATCGCTTTACTGGTCCCACTTCAGAGAATAGCTCCTCCAGGTGCTCATTGTCTGCAGAGGCTGGTAAATTGGACACAAATAGGGTCAAAGCAGACATTCTGATCAAATTAAGACTATTCAAAGGGAGGATTGTATAGAAAAGCCAGATAGGCTTTACTCGTTCGTCGCTGTCAGCAAGCCAGCTTAACTGGCCAGAGCCAGAGAGTCCTAGACTCTGCTTTGTGTATTCCAAAACTCTGTCCGTCCTCAAAATATATATGACCAATTTGTTTGTTTGTTTTTCAGCTGTCTGTAACCACGTTTTCCTACAAGGCTGACATGTTTCGGTCGGAACGGAACTCTTTGGCTCCTGAAGATCGTGAAGAACAGTGCCCCTGGAGGCCTGGAGCACACATCTCACCTTGCAAAAATAATCGCCTTTTTCGGGAAAAACACAACACTTAAAAATACTTGACATTTATTGATAATTTCACTCAAAAAGGATGAATCAAAGGATGACTACTGGGATAGTAATAACACTGTGAATTATGAAACTTAAGATAACGTTTTTATGTCTTCATCCCAGTGCCAAATTTACATTTAAAAAGTCGTATGGAAATTAATGACAACAGTCATAAACATTGAAAAGGTTTCGTTAAAGTTCATGACACGTCATGTCATGTTTAAGACAGGCTCATGTCACTCTTATGTAGACACCTTCAAATAAAGTGTTTCCAAATATGATTGTCACAAAGCATGTTAAAAAATTTTCCCATGACAAGTTACATAATTCAGTGTTATTAGTATCCCAATAGTCATCGTATGTTACTGCCTTTTTGAGTGAAATTATCAATAAATATCACAAGTTTGGTTACATGCTTTGTGTCATCTGTAAAAGCTTTTAAAATAGCCTAGGTCACATTTTATTTTGACTCATAATAAATCACAAGTCACACTCTTGACATAGGCCATTGTCCTGAAGTGTTAGAATCATATTACCTGATCGACAGACGCCGAAGGGCAATATTACCATAGGTGGCCAGAATCATGAGGAGTTGATTTAGGCGATTATTTAAGCAAAGTGGTGATGATATAAAACCTAAAAATAACTTGGTTGTTTTGAAACCACCTGCTGCCAAAGAAGCTTCTGTGCCCTGGCATGGATTCTCTGGAATAGTACAGCACTTTCTTCCACGAGTGGATGATTTAATAGTGCTGGTGGAGAGACCCAACACACAGACAGTCTTCTAGATCATCATTCTTCTAACATCACAATAATTCCTTTGACAACATTCAATGACAAATACTACACTAGGCAATCCACTGGAACATTTTATTTTATGTCAGTACATCAATAAAAGCGTCATTACATGGTGAAAGTGCCTGTTTCATCGCAATAGGGGACTTTTATAAATGGCCCAGTGTAGTGATATTCAAGCATTAATAAACCCTTCCCCCTGTCTACAAAAGGCATGTGAGCATCAGAGCCTGGCCTAATTATCATTTAGACGGGCAAATGCACATGCAGCCAGTAGACCTTGGCTACAGCCATTCACTTTGTTCTTATTTTGGCACAGACCATCTACACACTCAGGGTAACATACATAATGTTGTTGACTTGGTCTCCAAATTCCCCACATTTCAATCCAATTAAGGCCCTATGTGTGGTGCAGGGCAAAATAGTCTGAGCCATGGAGGCCCGACTTACAGGACTTAAAGGTTTTGTCTTGGTGCCAGATACAGAACACCTACAGAGGGCCTGTGGAATTTATGCAAAAGGTCAGGTCAGGTCAGGTTTGGTGAGCCCTAAACAATATTACACAATAAAGTGGTTATGTTACAGTTGGAATGTAAAAATATACACAATCAACAATTTGATCCATGATACAGGGCTTGCACTTGTATGCCTCACATTTTAAACAAAATCAGAATCACCAAAAAGTATTACCCATGTAATTTTTAACTAATAACAGAAGAGCTAGAAGACAGGAATCATGTCTGAACATGAATGTACTACTGTTCACTGTTGACTGGTGCTGGTGACTTGTAAACTTTGGTGTTGAAACAATGCAGTTGCATCAGTTTGAAAAATTAATGGAGTGCCTATTCTCCACGATTTGTTTCCACAATGCACGCTAACATTTCTGTTTCAGTCTCACTCTGCGTGTCACACCCTACAATACACATACTAACAAGTATAACAATGTATTAATAAACGGTTATGGTAGTTTGTATACACTTTAAAGTGCCATTGCAGTCTTTGCAAGGACTCGCTGAAATTCTTTAAATTAGACAACACATCTTAAGGCACATGAAACATTCTTATCGTATTTAAAAGGTTTTTTTTCTTGAACAGGAAGCACCTTGAAACACACACAATTTACATTTTAGCCTTTAAAGGCATCATATTTACAGAGTAGAGGAAGTTTTCTAGGACGGATATGTACTCCTGCGTGTGGGCCCGCAAATGCCCTGCATGAATAGACTTCTCCCACTTTCTGCTTGTCACAGAAATGCCCTGTTGTCCCCAATGCTCCATCATTTTCTCCATAACCTCAGGGTCGGACAGTGCATCGTTCTCACAGAAGAAGAAAAGTGCAGGAGCATTCACAGGTGTATTCCAGAACACATCGATGCCCATGTTGAAGTAGTCTACCGTCTGGCGTTTGAAAATGTTGAAATAAAGTAGACTGCCATGTTTCACTACACCCCCTATGAGAGGGAACAAGTTCCTACTCACACCTGCAACACAACCACAGAAGACAAGGAGTTGGGAACAACAGGCTTCACACATTAGTCCCCCTCACACCCATCATAACTACAAAAATTTTACAGTAAATATCAAACGATTACAAAATGACAATCAATACTCGGCCCCTGATCATCTGATAGATGAGTGCACCCGCGCACTGAAGGGGACTTTAATGGACGTTTTAACATTGGAACTATTCCCTATATTTTAAAAGCTGAAGAAGTGAATAATAATACAAATGTCACACTGCATAAGCTAAACGTTGTAGCCTCAAGCAGTGTCTGAGCAGGGAGGATGTAGTTGTGTTGGGCTGTAAACCTCAGCCTTTGCTTCACTGTACTGTTGGAGACCTGTAGACACCTACACTCTAACATCGCAAAATAATTTTTAAAAATGAGGAAAAATAGGTGCAAGTGGAAACATCCTGCTTTACCACCTTCGGAATGAAATAGAATGAAGTAATTCTAAACATGAATTTTGTCACAATGCTCCCATAAGTTAAGTGCCAACATATTGGTGTGTGTGGCTCAGCAGTGAGGAGGAATCTTTGGATCCCAGTGGTATCAAGTTCTCTCCAAGCAGCAGCCTTCACATTTAGACCGTTTTTACTTACCAATAGCCATGCGCTCCAGTGAGCCAATGACTAGGCTGTCATATATCTGTGCTCTGATCCTGCTGGTGAAGCCCTGGTAGCGTTGGGCATCTTTGGCCACAGTAACAAGCAGCTGGGCGAAAGTGTATCCTCCAATTGAAAAGGCATGGACCAACAAAGGGCGTTGTGAGAAACGTTCACTTTCTAGAAGCTCCAGCAGTTGGCTGCCATACTCGATCCCCCAGCGAGGCCAGAGAAACTTACTCACCTCTGTTTCTACAACTAGTATATCAGCACCTGTTCTGAGGTAGATCTCGCGGTACTTGGCATGAGCCTGGGGCCTGGAGCCCAGCCAGGGCAGCATAAGCAGTAGGGGTTTCAGCTCACCAGATAGACCTGCAGCTGCAGGTATCACTGGATGCTCATTTACATAAAGCGTAACACCTTTCCTGATCTGGTGCGCTGTCATGCCACTCAAGGTATCATCCTTTGAAGACATCACAGCAGAGGACCTACAGAGACACAGACTCGTCAAGACAGATGTACATATTGTTTCTGACCAATACATTAATAATAAAGGCAATGGTTAACCATTTTTTAAACCCAATGCTACATGGATATTGAAATCTTACTATACGTCTAGTAACGTAAACTAAAAGGAAACACTAAGACTGAATTTTTTGTAATTAAGAAAGTGGCAGGAGAATGCACTTTCTTGGTGCACAGACTATGTTCACTCCAGGCTTCAACAACCTGTGTAGACCCCAGCTAACATGTCTCTTAATATATGTTCCTGTCACTCATTATCAGTCTTTCTCATAAAGAGAGAGGGACTTTGGCCAACTGGCATGTTTCAAATGGCCATTACAGCATGTAGTTTATTTTAAAGTTATATATTCTCTTTAGGCATTTCTTCTATGAATTCATCAGATTTTGAAACAAAACAGACACATCAGAAACTGATTTTTTTAATCTATCCTAGTTATGTAAAAATGTGTCATTAAACCCTTACTATACAATAAAAAGAAGCATTTAATTTAGCTATCCAAACACAACCCATCATATGTCAGAAAGTAGCTTAATAAAAACATAGATTTCAGCAGAACATATTAAATAGAATAAACCTTAGTAGAGCAACAATTTACATATTTAACAGACAAATAGGAAAACTGAAATACCTACTCGGTTTGAGGGCTTACTGAATACAAAAGAACAGTATGGCAAAATAAGCCAGGATCACCACCAAACATCATAACCACTAAGTCTAAGTAAGTGAGCACCAATCAATGTTACATCTCTCAGTAACGTCCCTGGGTCTGCCACAAATAAAATTAAATAAAGTGTATATTTCAAATACACATGACAGACCTCATATTCAGTCTGTGCTCCCCCTTAAACCAAAGCTTTACACCCTAAACCTGAATCAGGCTTATCAATGTGTGTATAAAGGTCAGGGTCAACAGAGTGGTGATGAGGGTGACCTCTACACATGCAAACATTACTCACAAACATAACATGACGTAAGAAATCACCATATAGTATAGTATAAAGCAGAAAAATGTAAAAAATAAAAAAGGTTGGCTTCCCAAAGCAGTAGTTTCAGATAATGAGCGACCAGCCACCACTCAATTAACTTAGAAAACAAACTCCAAAACAGCTAGTTTTTTCTTCTTGTTAGCCAGCAAAACAACATGAAAAAGCGTCTGTAAGTTAAGGAAGAGGCTTAAAAGCTCCAAACATATCAAAATATCATGCGAAATTAAAGAAACAAACGTCATTCCTTAACTTACCTGCTGTCGTTTGCAAATGCCCAACAAATTCAGGTGCTACATATATCATCTACATATGTGACTTAATGAGCGATAAAACGCGGAATTCTCTGCAGGGAGCTAAAATCAGACACGGCTGAAAAGTACAGGCAGCCATGACACAAGAGCCTCCCACTACTTTTTTTGCTGCAGCCCTGAAGCTCAAAACCACCCCTCGACCGCTGAGGGCGTGTTCTAAAGGAGAAAAGCTCTATAGCTAAATATTTCTGAACAGAGAGGGCTGACAGGCTCGGTTTTGTACTCTGCTACCTGGAGACGCCGGGCGGGCTTGTGTCAGAACACAGGCCGCTGTAAACACTGTTCCGACTCTCTCCATGGGAGACGCGAGTGAGAGGAGAGGGCCGCACGCGAGTCAGAATCTTCAGCCACGCTCTCGCGCTCATTCTCGTGTCTGTCCTCGCGCGGCCGGCAGTGATGTCCGACTTGCAAATGAGTCATTCTATTGAGCCGATTCTTTTCATTCGATCGAATTACGAGTCAAAACTGAATCCTAAATATCATAAAACACGACAGGACGGGCGGGATAGAATGGGAGAGGGTGGATGGGACGGGATAGGAGGGGGTGCGATCGGTTAGGGTGGGATATGATAAGATAGGATGGGACAGGATACGATGGGATAGGATATGATAAGACAGAATAGGCTGGGGGAGGATAGGGTGGGTGAGACAGAATGGGATAAGATGGGACGGGATAGAATAAAAAGGATGGGATGCCATGGGATAGGATAGAATGGGACAGTATACGATGGGATAGAGTGGGATTGGATAGGACAGGATGGAAGAGGAGTGGTAAATGTATATATCCCGAGGGAAATTCAAAAGAATAAATTATTCAAATATATTTATTGGGAAATTATAAACACTACGGTCTAACATATTAAGAATAAATCCCGAAATATGAATACGTTGTACCGTATTTTACTATTTTATTATGTTGTGTTTCTGAGTTTGACTCCCAAAAAATAGTAGAAGTAGCAACATAGCTAGTTCTATCTAGAGCTTAATTCTCCGCCATCACAAAGGGTGGAGACACTAGACAATGAATGAATCACGAATTGATTAACTCAAACGCAGAATTCAAAAGAATCGCTTCAACAAACAATCTAAGAGTCACGCCCACAGCATAGGGATACATGGGGGTGGGAGAAAAGCATCGAAACACAGTCTGAAGGGCACGTGATGAAATATACTACTATATGGCCAAACATTTTGGGACACACATGCATTTCAAGTTGTAGATTTCTTCCATTGCACCATGTGAAGGGCAATCTTAATGCTACACCGTGCCATGACATTTTGTTCAACACCCCCACTTTTGTTGAAACGCGATTCCAACCCCACCCCATTTCGTCAGATTATACTGTATTGAGTCAAGTCAAGTCAAATTTTATTTATAGAGCACAAGTTTAACACAACCGTAGTTGATCCAAAGTGCTTTACAGTAAAAATAAACAACAAAAGA
>JBBMFX010026561.1:0-12188 GCA_037832545.1 Rhabdalestes septentrionalis | reverse complement strand
ATACACACACACACAGACAAACACGCACACAAAAGCACACACACATACACACACAAGCAAACACACACCCACAAATACACACACAAACGCACATGCGCATACACACACACGCAAACAGACATACACACACTCAAACACACACACACAGTGTTCCTGGCTGCCCGCTGCATCACTTGGGGAATGGGTTAAATTCAGAAAACTATTTTGAAATGTTCAGATTTGCTGTGTACACTTTTTTTGGTCAGCGGAAATAACAAGGTGGCCTATAAGAAGGAGTGGGGACAGCTTACAGATTAGAGGCAGAAAGAGACAAAAGAGATGGAGACTACATTTGTCCCTGTCTGCACTTATGTATTCTAGTTCTTGTGTTGCACAATTTCACTGTGGACTGTCTAGATGGCTGAAATGACAAACCTACTTTACTTAACTAGCATAGGATATATGCTCTAACACACAGAGGCTTAAAGGCCTACAGAATAGGCACACAAGAACACACAATATAACACAACATAAACACACTGATTTTAAAATATGAGAAATAAACAAATTCACCATATACAGAATCAACAGTGAAGATGGTGTTGGTGTGTTATTTTGGAGAAAAGTATCGCTTTCCTCTTTGTGTTCAAAGTGAATTGTTCACTTATACAGTCATTTCAGGCTTACAACCTCTCAGAGCCTCTGTGGTAAATTGAGTTTGTGAGGATTTTATTCAATTAAATCTGAAAGAGAGGAGAGGACGGGTCATTTAGCTCCACTGAAAGAGCCTTACAAATTACAGCTGGCTCTCCGTATGACACTGAGAGAGAAAGATTAGACAGAAAACAGGAAAAGGATTACAGAAATTATTTAATGAACATGCCACCTTTATCTCAAAGAAAGTGGAGTGCAGTGTATTTTTTCCAGCTTTTTTACTGGGAGAGCTTGCGCCCTCCTGTGGAAAGCAAAGTGATGAATATCTAATATTTCTGATCTGTACCTAGAAAAATGTGACTAATTTGACTTTTCATGAAATCCCTTTTTATGTAAGCATTCTAATATCATTGAAATGTATTGGCATTATGAAAGGTTCAGCATTTTAACTTCCATAGTGCCATCAGGTGATAGTACATTTATTAAACACTTTCTGGTTTTCTCTTCCAGGGGTATCCAGGCCCACCTGGTCTGCCAGGACGTCCTGGACTAAAAGGAGACAAAGTACTTGAACATTTTTCTAATCAAAAATTATGTAAATATTTTTGGTTTTTCTGTCAAACTGGCACACATGCTACTGAATCTTAATAGTCTGGTTGCATTATCCTCAGGGCTATATGGGAGTCATGGGCAGAACTGGAGTCACTGGCTACAGAGGGCCAGTAGGACCACCTGGAATGCCAGCAATTATAGTGTGGAAAACCTCAGAGGAGGAATGGGCAATGTTCAAGGTGACAACCATAAATATGTGGTGCCTAATATATATTTTGATATATATTCAGGGTGGAGCCGAATCCGAATACGGTTTTCGGAAAGGCATAAATAACGTATTTATTATGAATACCGTATTCGGACAAATTCTTACAAAAATATTTGTATTCGGAAAACCCCGCCCCCCGTTCACACATGGTTAGGGCACTCGCCCTAACCAGAAAGTTGTGGGCCAATCCCTAAAACCGCAAAGCACCTCTGAGGTACCATGGGTAGATCCCCTGAGCTCGTTACCGTCCCCAAACTCTGCTCCCAGGGTGCCGTGTGAATGGCTTCAGAAAAATGTGATGATGCCAGTGTGATGTCTGGGACTGATTTGCTGCTTCAGAGCCCGGACAAATTTTTGTGATTAATGGAACCATGAATTCTGCTCTCTACAAAAAACCTGGTCCGGACATGAATCCAGTTGAGATGCTGTGGTGTGATCTTAAAAAGGTGGTTCATGCTTTGAATCCCTCAAATATGGGTGAACTAAAACAATTCAGCAAAGAATTGTAAGCCAAATTTCCTCCACAGCGATTTGAAAGATTTATTCCCAGTCATCGCAACCGCTTAAATGCAGTTGTTGCTACTAAGGGAACACAACCTATTATTAGGTGTAGAGGGGAATTACTTTTTCACATAGGGCCATGTAGATTTGGATAGATTTGAATATATTTTTTTTCTTATAAACAATATCATCACTTCTGTTTCCAAACAGCATTTTGTGTTTACTTGGGTTATCTTTGTCTAATATTTAAATTAATTTGATCATCAGAGAGGGGCAAATACTTTTTTATAGCACTGTATATAAACAATACATATATACATTTATTTTCACAGTAATATTACTAAACATACTCAGTAAAACAAGCAATTAAAAATATGAATATCATTCTCCATTAAATAGTGATGTTATGTTCAGTAAATCAGTGTGTTCATGTCGAAGTCCATTATTACTGTAGTTTTGTCAGAAACCTGCTTTGACTTTATCAGTCTTTCATTAAACGAAATCAGGAGCTGCTGACGGAGTTTCACAATCCAAACAACGGCTGGAGGAGCCGAGGAGGAATCTGGAACTGAACCTGTGTTCTACTCACCAGCTAACACAATATACACTTTTACAAACAGAAAACATCTGATACTTTTACTGCTTTCTTGTTTTGTTTGTTTGTTTTTTATATTAACTTTGCAGAAAGACACTATCACACATTGAGAAAGATGGATTTAAACAATTTGCACAGGGGACTAAGACTTTTGCACAGTACTATATATGTATTTACAACTTATAATTTTATCCCTCTGTACCTCCAGAGAAAGAAATTCTACAAAAAGCTTGTATCATCGTGGCCGGTGAGTGTTGGGGCATTTCTTATTGAACTTATTTTTTTACGTTTCCTGGGCAAATATTTGACTTTACTTACTGATTTGCTTTCAGTATGTGCTGCAAGTATCACTAGAAACAAACAGAACTGGGTTAGAAGTATGATAGAAGTATGATAATTCCCTGGTCCCACCAAATGCTCTGGACGACACCTCTTTGTTGGCACCCTTTGGTGCTTTGGAGAGCACTATGTCCAGCTCCCCAGTTTCCTTTGCCTGGCTGGCTGAGAAGAGTTGCTCATCTTAACCAACATCTCCTGTCCTACTGTCATGAAGCGCTGTGCATATCCACCAATGTCACTTGCTGTCACGGAGAACTGCTTGTCTCTGTTGATGTTGCCTGCTGTCATAGAGAGAAGCTTGTCTCCGCCAATGCTGCCTGCTGTGATATAAACGGCTTGTCTCCACTGATCCCACCTGCTTTCATGAAGAGCTGCTCCTTGTCGCTGAAGCCACCTACTGCATCAGAGGGTACCGAGACACTACAGATGCTACCTGCCATTCCGGAGGGCCCAAAGTCATCACCATCACCCTGCGTCCTGACACTTTGTCGCTGGTGCCTGAGCCTTCAGGTCCATCGCTTGAGCATCTGGGTCCAGAGCAGCCAGTGTCCAAGTCTCTTAGTCCCATACATCCAGTCTCCTGGTCCTGTTTATCCAGCGGTCCTCTGTCTTGATGCCAAACAGCCTGCTTCCCAGCCTCCTGACCCCAAGCAGTCTGCTCTCCTGGTTCTGTCCCAACCCTGACATCTGCCTAGCTTATTGGTCACCCGTCAGCCACTCAATCACCTGACTCCCAGTCGCCAGCCTCCAAAATCCCAGGTCCCTCCCTGGCAGTTTCCTAGTCCCCTGGTAGTGCATGAGGGGGCTTCTCAGGATGTCACAATCGTCACACAGTCTCTGTACTTGTCCCGGTTATTGTGCCGCAGGGTTCTGGCCCATCACCAGTTCCTTATTCTTCTATTTGAGTGCCAATTATGTCTTGCGTTCAGTCACTCTTTCTTTCGAAAGTCCATTTCCCTGTCCATTTTGACTCCAGTACTCTCACAAATCCAGTCTACAATCCTGTCTGGTGTTTCGTCTCCTTCTCCAGCCCAGACTGCTTTTGCATAATGAAGCACATCCTCTGTTTGCATCCCAGTCCAGTTCATGTCCAGCGCTTTGTCCCATCTCCTAACAACCCCCCTCACCCAGTCTAGTGCTCAGTTTCCCCTGGTTTTTTCCTGTCTTTATTCCGTCTGTCCTGCCATTACCTCTCCTCTAGGCGAGGTGGATCATATTAGCATATGTCGTGGTGAACCATATTAACGCCTCAGTATATGCAGTCTAGAAAATGGAGGTCTTTTAAAAGCCTTGCCTTGTCTTGTCCCACTCCTTTCTCTTTTCCCTCACCCCCTGTTCTGTGTCCTGCTCCTCCTGCCACACTTGATTTTTTTTTTTTGTTGGTATAATTCATGCTGTCCTCGCCACACCCCTGTTTCCTGTTCTCAGTTTTGTTTGAAGCTACACCCCGTCCTGCCCTGCTACTTAGGATTATCAAATGTATGTTTGTAATCGCACTCCATCACAGTTGTCGCTGGTAAAATCTGTTTATTTATGCCTTTGTATTTGTACTCAACCACAATGCCACCCTGACTTTACTGGTGTGTGTTGTATCCTGCCTTGTTTTCAGTGCCCCAGCAAGTGCATGTGATCTGGTGACATTACAAGAGCAAAGAGTTTTCTTCATTATCCAGTACTAGTTGGTCAACAGAACACATACACAGGCAACAAACAGTTACATTGTAATGATTTAATTAGTGGTTTTAAATTGTGTTTTGCAATTTATTGAATGAATTACCAGTATATTAGCAGTTATTAAGACATAATCCCAGAACTAGATAGTCATATTTCTTTTCCTGTCTGTTTTTCTGTAGAGAATGAAAGGTCTGCCAGGGCCGATTGGACCGCCAGGAGATTCTGGTCCACCTGTAAGTGACCATATTGACTGATATCAAGTTTAACTTAGTGAGCCTTTTAAGATCTGAATGAAATACTAGCAGCATCTTATGTGTGCTGTCCATGTCCACAGGGATCTTCTGGAATACCAGGGAAACAAGGCAGGAAAGGAGAAGCTGGGCCAAAGGTAAGCACCTGTGGCGTACTAGCTTCATACTACTCACTGCACACTAATACTGACCAAGGAATTCCATCTACCGTTTTGCTCTATATTTAGTATGTATTTTTGTTTTTGTGACTATTACCCCTATGCTGTTGGCCTGACACACTATTTTACAAGCATAATGAAGCAACTGTGAATTTAAAAAGTTTTGATTTCATTCCAATACTGGCTTGCTGCCAACATCAACGGAATTCACATTTGATTTCTATTTTTCTGTTTTAGACACAGACTGTGTTGAGAAATATTTCCTTTATTTCCACCAAGTTGTCTTGATTTCATTTGAATACATTTGAATATGTTTAATACATTTAATACTCAAATAGTTATGTCTGAAATGAAAGATACTATTTATTTGATTATATTAATGAGACTGATAAGTTAGTGAAACTGGTTTATGTAAGGTTTATTTAATACATGAGGGCGGACCCCGCGGCTCTTTCTACACCAATTTAATCATCTCTTTATCTCCAGACTCGATGGACCTCATCCTTTGGTGCATTCATATTATTTTGACAGAGAATGTGTAAATTCTTTGTGTTAATACACACCAACTAAACCTGTTAAGCACAATCCGATGTGTTTTAGCAAGAATGCACCAATTTGTTCCCTTTAAATATGTGAGGATGACAAACTGACCAGAACTCTATATAGCATAGCAGAGCTTATTTTAAGAAAACACTATATTTGCATGTCTGAGATTTATTAAAACTCCATATTTATAAAGCTAAAACGAGCCATTAGCTTTATCATAAGTGTGAATTCACACCAGACTTACTAAAGTTCACCTGGCCTCATTACATAGTCACAAACTACAGTGCTGAAAATTGTGAATCACTCTCACGAGTGCCATGTTTACCATTCAAAAATGAGTGCCATCTTTACTCCTCACATAACACACAGGACAGCTGCTCTGTCTCTCTCTCTCTCTCTCTCTCTCTCTCACATACGCACACACCACAAGCATCCTCACTTCACCTTTTCTTCACATTCTATCTATTGTTAGAGCAGAAACAAATGCAAACCATGCCATGTTCATTACCATTTTCTTTCTGTTGCCGTGAGCAGGGTGGAGTTGGTCCTCCTGGGATACCAGGGCGTCCAGGGAGACCAGGGCCAGATGGCACACCTGGCCAAACCTCTGAAACGGGTCAGCCAGGACCCAAAGGGGAGAATGTATGTATATTTCACCTGATTCCATTAATCATTTTTACACATATCAGTATAAAATTTACACCTGTCAGATGAGCACTACAGCTCATGAGATCCATGAGCACAGCTGACGGGCCCGTGTGTGTGTGTGTTTTTTTGCAGGGTCCACAGGGGTACAGAGGAGAGCAGGGTAGCAAAGGGGAGCTGGGTGAGTGGGTAAGAAAAACAGGGTTTTGTCAATCTGAGTACAGAAATTTGAGAGCAAATAGTATAAATGAGGATAAATATTTTATGACATTGAGGACTAAACCGCATTAGGCAGTTTCTAAACGAAGGACAACAAGTAGCATTACAAATAAAAACTATGATATTTGTGGCTGTTAGGGTTATACAGGAGAGGCGGGACCTCAAGGAAACAAAGGAAGGAAAGGAGAGAAGGTAACCTAAATTTTGTTCTTACTCCCTAAATGCAATATAAGTCCGTTCTGCTCTGCTTCAATTCTGATTGAATATTTCTGTTGTTTTTTCTCGTAGGGAAATAAAGGGGATATTGGCCTGATTGGATTAACTGGCTACATTGTATGTTGTCAGTAGCCAGCGCTTATAAGCTGTTTTACATGCAATCGTTTCACGTGTTCCATGGCTTGCAGTATGACTTTCATCAGGGATTTCAGACTCTAATTCTAATTTACCACAGCCCTACAGAGACCATTAATTATCTGATGACTTTAATCAGGCATATTTAGTGAGGGAGAATGTTAGACTTAGTAATGCTGTGTCTCTGATAGAACTGAGCCCAACACTTGTTTATTACGAGACACATACAGGGATTGTTAGTTTTTTTCTTATAGTAGATAAGTTAGATTTTCTGAATGTATATAATATGACATTAGACACATCATGCAAAAAATAATTGCTTCAAAATAAAATAATGGTTTTGTTCAATTTTCAGCAAGATAATGAATTGTTATATTTTTGCAGGGGCTGCCAGGACCTAGAGGACAAAGGGGTTTTCTGGGACTACCTGGCTCTCCTGTATGTTACCAATTTCCTGTCTCTCTAATAGGGGTGTGGCCAAACCCAAGGATGGTATTCAGAAAGGCACAAATACGTTTTTTTAGGAATTCAGACAAAACCTTTAAAAGAATATTTGTATTCGGGAAACCACCCCTCCTGTCACACATTCACATTCTGGAGTAGATACTCTGCTTAGAGCTTAGATCGGGTCCAAAAAATTAAACCCGACATGAGCCAGAGGACCTTGTGTCCGAGCCCAATACATATGAATACAAGTACAAATACGAATAATTTTCCCTTTTAACAAATACAAGTACAGATACGAATAGCGGCCACTTTGCACACCCCTACTCTCTAAACAAAGTGATGAGCCCAGTTCTTGATATCTTCACTGAATGCTGCTGTGTTTTCTAGGGAGTTGCAGGAGGGGCTGGGTTTCCTGGAAGGCCAGGTCCAACAGTATGTCACAAACACAAAGATGATCTATCATATGTCTATTTTGCAACCGATCCAGAGAAACTTATCATTTAACCTTGGATTACAGGGGAATGCAGGACCAAGAGGGGCAAAAGGAGTGATTGGTATCAAAGGACCCCCTGTAAGTGCACATCCCTACTTTAAATATACAATAAGGTCCTTTTCACAGTTTTTCAGTATATTTTTGCACAATCCTCTGTACAGGGGCAGCCTGGTGATACGGGGTCAAAAGGACCAGATGGTCAGCAGGTAATTATCACACATTTTGGGGGGAGAAATGATGAATTTGTACCTGGCTTTGTACCTTGCACGATTAATCCATGATCTATATTAAAATGTAGGTTGTAAAATGCCAGCAGAAGTTCTGTGTTACGAGAGCCAGTGCCACTCATTTCTGATGCGTTAACATGTTCTTGCACATTTCTTTAATGCTCCAACTCCTGCATGGCAGATCTGTTCTTGATACCTCTATTACCAACAGTCACAGTGTATCTGTGTGTCTACATTTGCCTTTTGTCTTTACTGCGCCTTTGGGATTTTACCTGGCTGTCTAGCCTCTTGCCAACCCTGTAAGCTTAAAAGAGGATGTCCTTCAACCTTGCTCCAGGAATGTCACCCTTTCAACTAAGGCTTCTTAATATTGTTGTCAGATATGTAGCTCTAATAGTAATTTTAAACAGCTGGTCTTTTGAACAGTCAATAGTATACAATTTGAATGCGTTCGAATAAAAATATGGTCATAGTTTTTTGCCAATTCTTGCATCTTCACTGTGGTGACTTCTTCTCAGACACATTCTAAATCAAGTTACTCTTCTTCCATCAAGGATATTTAAACTCTTTGTTTCAAAATCTCTTATGATACTCTCTAAGGATTATGCAGTACATTCCAAAGTCTAAGAACTTCTTTCTCTAACTTGTGCTTCCAGCATAAAGCAGAAGGCACCCAGAACTTCAGCTCAGAGCTTTTAGAGTGAATTGTAATGGTCCAGTGTGCACCATACTAATTTAAATATTGCTAATTATTGCAAAGTATACCAAAATCCAATTGTCCAGATATGTTTAAATAATGTAAATGCACAGGGGACATTAGGATGAGTATGTGTACATATGCCCAGCATAATGTTATAGTTGATTGAGAAGTTCTGGTATGTTACAGGGGGAGCCAGGTCTTGATGGCATTGCTGGTTTTCCTGGAGATGTTGGCCCTCAGGTATTCTGTTCATTTTCCAATTCTACATCAGCTCTAGAGTTAATCCTTGTCTTATCCACACTCACTAACAGTTCTATATTCAGCTTGGACTGTTCACTTCTTTTGGACATGTTCTTCCTGTTTACACCTTAAAATAACAAAGTAGGTTTTTATGATCAGTTTCTGACACTGAAATTAAATATTATCTGGATAATCAGGCAGTTAATATTGATCCATCATGCATGAATTTGTATTCAAACAGACAACTGTTTAACTTGCTGAACTGTTCCTGATTTGTTTTAGGGAAAGCCAGGGACTGATGGTCCTCCAGGTCCCAAAGGAGATCAGGTATGGTTTGCCTTTGATGCTGCACAGCGCTGATTCTAAACTTGACCCAACTCTTCAGTATATTTGACTTTAACCTCAGGCTCTTTTTCTCTCATTTTAACAGGGAAAGAGTGGAAATGAAGGGGAGATAGGGGGACCTGGTCTTCCAGGACCTGAGGTGGGTCTTCATTGTGGTTTTGAAGGGAAATCAGACTGTATTTTATAAACCGTTTTTATTGTAAGTTCAGAGCTTTGCAAAAATGTTTCCAATGCTTGACATTTATTTTAGGGCACCACTGGAAAGCCAGGAAAGCCTGGGCCCTCAGGTGATCCAGTAAGATTACCTAAACTAGTCCCTGTATTTACAATTACCTAAACAAATTTAAGTGTAATCTGTAATTGCATAAATACGTTTTTATTGAAACAATTGCAGTTTCATCCTTTTCATTTGTTCCTGCACCTGCTTATTTTGTTCAGGGCATTAAAGCACAAAATGGGGATAAAGGTGATCCTGGCCACAAAGGAGATCGAGTGAGTTTATATTCCAATTTCTTAAGAATCTTCTTTCAAACCTTTGCCGTTCTCATTCTTTTTTACCTGATTGGCTGTAAGCACAGTCCATAATTATGTTTAGAAATGTTTTATGTGGTTTTTTTTAAGGGTCCTCCTGGTTCTCCCGGTAAACGAGGTTTCAGAGGTCGAGGGGGTCAGTCTGGAGTTCAAGGAGAAGCAGGGCAGACTGGACCTACTGGTCCACCAGGACCTCAGGTCAGCTACATTTCCTAATGCCACTTAAATTTTTTCTTAAATGAGCCTCTAAAATCATAGTAATTTATTAGGGCTTGGAAGGAAGTGCTGGAGAGCATGGAAAACAAGGCAAAGATGGAATGAAGGTAATAACACATGATCCCATGCATGCAAAGTAATACGTTTATGAGTTGGAAAAGGGAATAGTTCATTCTGTGCACTGCAATGGGTCCCTGTGACTGGAGCAGATAACTTCTCTAGAGAAAGTCATTGCTACAACTCCTTGATTTCTTGAACAATAATGTTATTGTCTTCAGGGAGACAGAGGACCCACTGGTATGCCTGGAGTTCCAGGACATAGGGGGGAAAAGGTACACAACAAGTGCACAATATTTTAATAGTCATTTGTTTTGAAGCATGCCCAATATATTTCAAACCAGATACACAAACTGTTGATAAAGTATTGATTACAAAGTCTTTTTACATGAAAAGGGTCGCCAAGGGCAAAGTGGATTCACTGGTTTTACAGGACCTTTGGTATGTAGACTTTTGTAGTGAATTAGTCAATAGCCACAATCATTGATATTCCTAGAAAAGGATTACATAATGATTCCTATGTTTATTTCAGGGGCAAATGGGAATATCAGGAGAAGAAGGACCTGAAGGAGATCCTGGTATTAAGGTTCCTGTGTACATTAGACTATTTATATTTGAAATTATAACATATATCAGACCATGATATGAAATGTATTTAGCAAATAGTTTTCAAATTCTGCTTTAGAATTGTAAATATTATGATAATACACTGGTGCAACATAGATAAAAATGATCATTACTGTTTATTTCCCAAATATGTGACACTTTTTGGGTTGACTTAATGTGCGCAAATTGGGTTTACAGGGTAGTCCAGGGCTTTCAGGAGCAGGAGGAGCTAAAGGTCTGAAGGTATAATACTTTCCTATTTTGTAAATATGATTTTTTAAATTATTTATTTTATTACAGACCTTTGAGACAAATTATACATACAAGGATAAGCGTTGATCACATTATATTGTGCATAACAATATTGCAGTCTTCTAAAAGCAGAATCACCCTAAGCCCTAACACTTCACTTCAAATTTGAGACACTTATGCCCAAACTCATTGCCCAGATAGAAGACCATCCTAATCACTATCCTCTAGTAGCAATAATATCTTAACTTTTAACCCAGTCTGAGATAGCAGTGATATCTTAACACCTAATGCTAACCCAATACCAGGGACATCTTAAACCCAATTCCAATCAGTGAAAAACTAACATCCTAACATCTGACAGCAGGGATATCCATATTCCAAATCTTCCAGTAGGGTATTGTAATTTCTATCTCAGTCCTTCGACAGGTACTTGCCAATCCTCAGTCCAGTAATTTAACCATGAGGACTTCTTTATCCAAAATGTAGTCACCAACATTAGGTTTATCTTAAACTATCTTAAACAGGGACATCTTAACCTCTAACCCAGCGATCCCGACAGCAGAGATATCCAAGCCCCTGACCTAGCTCTCCAACAACTAGAGTTTCCTAAACCCCTACTGCTGTTCTCCAATAGCCAGGACACCATAACCACTTATGGAACTTCAGGAATACATCAAGGATATCTAAACTTTAGTGCAGCCCTGTAACATCAGGGTAATCCCAACCCTTTCCAACAACAGGGACATCTTTGCCAGCAGTCCGGTACTTCAACAACAAGAATGCCATAATCCATAACACAGTCCTCCAACATCTTGGAAATCACTTATATCCCCTGATTTGGTCCGCTAACAACAAGTATATCCGAAATACCTAATGCTGTCTGCCAACAGTGGGGATATCACAACCACAACCAATCATCATCAGATGTATTTTAAACCATTACCCAATCTTTCAGTGCTGGAGGAACTTGACCTTTAAGCCTGTCTTTCAGCAGTGGAGACATATCAGCACCCAATTTTTTCATCCAAAACAGGAAAATCTGAACTCCTAACCCAATCTTCCAACTATAGCATCTTAAATCCCTAATCCAGTCCCCCAAACCCTAAACTAGTCTTCCAGCAACAGGAACATACAAACAAACAGTGATGGGAATACGGCGCTCCAGATAAACAGTGTTACTAACGGCGATACCTTTTTCAATAACAAGTAATCAAAGCAATTACTCTTTCCCCCGTTACAACGCCGTTACCGTTACTGACAATAATATGCGCGTTACTATAACTGAGAACACTGAAGCGGTTTTCATGCGAGCAGCGTCTCTCTCAGCCATAAGACCTCTCTT